>OU343218.1:32536143-32767601 GCA_910596185.1 Chrysanthemum makinoi | reverse complement strand
AAAGAGATTTTGGTGTTTGACTGTGTTTTTAAGATCGCTTTTAGAGGTCATCCAACCTCTGAAGTCAAACACCTCATACCAACCGTGGACCAACTCATTAAACCTAGCTGAGGCAAGGCTTTGGTGAGAAGATTCGCCAATTGGTATTGCACTCCAAAATATATTCCACCGCGACTCGCTCCACGCGGATCCTTGATGAAATGATATCGAAGATCGATGTGCTTTGATTTCGAAAATAACCGGAATTGCAGACGAGATTGCAATGGCACTGATTGTCGCAAGCATTATCGATTGTTAACACGTGAACCATAGTCTTTGAGTTGTGTTCTCATCCGTGATGACTGAGCACAACATGACATGGCTACATATTCGCCTCGTTGAGACAACATGTACAACTCGCTTCTTCGATTGCCATGACACCGCTTTCACCAAGAAATTGTAAAGTTCTCCCAAGTACTTTTCCTCGAGTCTAAGCATCCCGCGTGGTCAGGCCCCAAAAGCGATTAGTTCAAACCGTAATCCTTCGGATACCGCATCCCCAAGTTAATGGTTCCCTTTATGTATCTGGAGGATTCTTTTAGCCTCGTAGAGGCGGGTTTCGCGGTCGCGATCGATAACGAGCAAAGATAAACGGCAAAGACAATATCGTCCGCAAGCAGTTAGATACATGAGACCCAATAATACTACGGTATTTTGTAGGTCCACTTCCCATGTAAATCCGCCTATTTTGGTATGAGCCATTGGCATAGGTGTCGTAGGTTTTCATTCCAAATTTGTTTAACAATTCAAGGGCATATTTGGACCGACTCAAGAAAATACCACGGGGTGATTGATGAACTTGCACCCAGAAAGAATGGAGTTCACCCATCATGGACATTTCAAAAATTTCTTCATTAGTTTTGCAAAAGCTTATTGAAAACTTTTTATGTAGACCCAAAATGATGTCATCCACGTTGAACAATTAAGATATGCCCCGTGATATTGTATAAAAAGAGTGGGTAACCAACCTTTGGTGAAATTATTAGCAATGAGGAAGGATGATAGCTTATCGCATTGCGCCGAGCTTGTTTGAGACCATACGAGCTTTGTTTAGCTTTGTAGACGTGATTCGAAACTCGTGATCAACAATCCATCCGGTTACCGACATAAACCGCTTTAAGTTGTCCATTGAGAAACGCAGTTTTGACATCCATCTAACAGACCGTCATATTCATATGAGCCGCAAACGCTAGAAATATCCAACGTTCAAGACGAAAGCAACCGAGCAAAAAGATTCTTCAAAGTCTACCCCTCTTCCCGACGATAACCCTTAGCCACCGACGCGACTTATTTCGGATAACATTTCCTTCAAAGATCCAATTTGTTTTTCCAAATCCATTTGAGACCAATGACGAGACTGTTGGTCTTCAACCAGCCTCAACTTCAAGACGCTTGAATTGGTTGTGTTCTTCTTGCATGGATTCAATCCAGTTGTCTTTTGTCATTGCGTCTTTGATGTTTTAGGTTCAGATTGGCAGACAGTGAGTGCATAAATGCAATGTTCACGCCTCGTGCGTAAGACGTTGTCTCAGAACGACCGGGTTGATTCGCTGCCAACAAGTTTTCCGAGATGGTCTTTCTGTCCATCTATGTGTGGAGGGTTGATGTTGGTATACATTGTGCGATTCTGAGGATTCAAATGGTTTGTTGAAGATTCCGCGACATCCGTGCGCCAAATCTCATTAGCAAACGGGTCAAGAACGCGATTTGGATCAAAATCACAGTGGGGTACCATATCTCGTAATATCATCGCAGCCTTCATCATTGTTGGAAGCGTTTGTTCAACTGTTGTGGTGGAGTCAACCGTGTAGGTGCATCAACAAGAGTTGTTGTAGCGTGTGTATCGTATAAGAGTATTATCGTGTTGAGTACGGAAACAAATGGATACACCGAGCACGCTCATCAATATCGCCACCAACAAATGGAGCAAATAACCTTCCATTTGTTGACGAGTAAGCCGGGGCTTTGTTCATGATGATGGGGTTTGGGGAAGTTTGCGGTTGTGACCGGTTCTAAGTCAGGTTATACTCGTAAGCCATTTCCGGTAAGTTCATCGAATGAGCATGAATCGCTTCCATCACCGCTTTTAACGACGATTCCGCATTCGAAACCTTTGGAATTATCACAAGATCCGATAAAGACTCCAATGTCAGATTTTGATTTGAGCTTTCCAAAGTCATCACGATCATTATTCGGATAGCAAAGAGATCCAAATACATGAAAGTGTTTTAGATTCGGTTTTCTGCTACGACTTCGGTGGTGTTTTGTGCTTTGTAATCATAGAACGGTTTTGAGTATAGCATGCAAGAGATATGCCTTCCATAAGTAACTGAAGTTTAGCATTGATTAACATTGTTCTGCGCTTCCACTAACGCTCGGTTTCGCCTTTCGACAACCCGCTTTTGTTCTCGTGTACGGCAATAGATGTCCGAGCGTTGAATTCCCACTTCTCTCATAGAATTCACGAAGAGTTTGATTAACAAATTTGCCTTTATTCTGCTCGATTAGTCGAATTGTTTCTAGAGTTGAACTTGTATTTTCTTGAGAAAGGTGATGATCATTTGTGGAGCTTGATCTTTGCTTCAAAGAAAGTAGACCCAAGTCCATCGTGAATAGTCATCAACAATTACTAAGATGTAGCTTTGCCATTGATCGCTTGCTGACGCCGATCGGGCCACACAAATCCATGTGAAGAAGATGAAGCACATGTCGAGAGTCCGTGTTCCACCTTTGAAGGAAAATGAGCACGAAAGTGCTTTGCCTTGTTCACAAGCCGAGCAAAGGTGATCTTTAGAATACCGGAACGCGGGAGTCCTTCAACTAGTTTGTGTCAAAGCAAGGTTGGTGATGGTTTGAAAGTTTAGATGAGAGACGCGGTGCCATAGCCGTGATTTTGTTGATGTTTCCTTTGAAAGTAAGCAAATGGGAGATGAAGCAACCATGTCTTTCATAGAGATAGTGTAGAGACTAGAATTACGCGTCCGCATAAGGTCATTTCCTTGTAGATCATTTAATGAAACAAGTTTTCTCCCTCAAAGCAACCTCCAAATCTCCATCACAAACCGACTCCATCGAAAACAGATATGACCGAGGCCTTCCACATAGTAAACCCTGCTAATTTCGATGTTCCCATTGACATAGTCTCGTGAGCCCATGATAGCCGCTGGTGATCATTCCCGAACTCCCAAGCTGCCAATGAACTTTGCAATAAAGTTTGATAACAGCTTAAGATTCACCAGCCGGGAACATCCGCTATCAACAATCCGAGAATGATCTCACATCACCCGACATAATAATGCATCTAAATGATGGAATAGAAGTAGATGTGGAACCAAATGTTAGAGGTTCCATAGCGGTTATAGTAGATATACACACATCAATAGCTTTAGGTATCCACTTAAATCCTAGTGTGTTATATATCCATTTGTTCCATCTCCAACTAGTGTTTGCTTTAGTCTTAGTGAATGCACTAGGTGGTACTACATTCCTAGGAGGTGAACTCTGGAGCTGAGGGACAAGAATGCGTTTCTTAGAATCTAAAGATGGCTCTACCAAGCATGCACTTAGAAAGATTAGTGGGCCTAGAGGTATTCTGCTAGGATTCCTTAAACAAGAGATGATAGCTTTAGCAACACATTTATCATGACAATCGGAATTCATACTTTTACCACAAATAACACAAGGTGCATCGATCGAATATCAAAAGTACTTAATGGTTTAGCATTCGTTACATCACTAGTTCTATTACATTTGCTAGACGCAATATCTATAGTGGAGGCAACGTGAGTCTTATTCATAGTCCTAGGGTGTTCTTCTACTTTAGCATTCTTGATTGATCTTTTTTAGAGGTCGACTTCCTATTCTTCATGTAGTGCTCCTAGGTCGAAGTGCGGACGCTTTGGAAAAGCTCAACTATTCCTGCTTCAAGAGAAGGAAGCACGTTAGCACTTGTGATTCAAGAGAGATTCTAGGTGCATGAGTACTAAGTGTTACCGGGCTAATCTCTTAATGATGGTTGACCGAAGTTGTTCATACTTTCCTAACATTTCTCTTAACTTGAGGATAGTGTGAATCGATCTTGATTTTCGTGACCTAACATTTCCAAAGAAATGCATAACTTCTTTTAGTGTGCAAGATAATGATCAAGTTCATTTGATGCTTCATCACAAGTCTTTTGAGTAAATCAAATATGACACCATATTCCTTTTAACTTTTACAAGTTCTTGTTCATATTTTGAGATTTGACACTTAAAAGACACGCTTTGATCATCCAGTTGCTCAATTTTAGGATCGTAAGATTTTGTACGCGAATCGGGGATTTTGTGTTGAAAAGCAATTTGTTGATCGTGGTCTTTTTGACACCAATTAAGACGACGATTGCATTTGAAAGTTCGCTTGACAATCGCTTGTTTTCAACTTTAATGACTCGACCAAGCACATTATCGCTGTTCTCAACATTTACCACGAATCAAAGAAGTACAGAGGTATGATCAAATGCATATGACAAAGAATTCAATAACACAACATTATGGGACATCGCCACGATGACATCTTCCAAGAGTCGATCAACATCTTTCTTCAACATTTTTACGCTTAGTGTTTGAAATAGATGTTTCGCTTCTCAAAACCACCTTCATCAAGTTCCTTATGAAAATCCTTTTCCAAAGCATGCACAACTTTTCAAATTTTAACATTAGGTAAAAGATTTTCTCAAAATGTCTCTTTGTTCTCACGCCAGAGGCTATTGAAAATGATCAATTTTGATTTCAGAACGATATTCTATCTCATGTTGTAAAATTTGAGGTCACCATGAAAATGTCAAAATATCTAAGAATTTTTCGATTTTCGTTTTGAGTTTACTTCATGATGGAAGGTAAAGGACCATAAATTTGCAAATAACTGTTGGGATTAACATTAGAAGACTCGTGTGTTTTGATGATAACCCATGGTGTGTTAGAAGAATCCGTTGGTGTGACGAAAGTGACCGCTTTTGAATAGTTAAAAGGTTTGTTGTAAACAACTTTTTCTAATTTGATCGACTCGCCTTCTCGTGATCTAATTCCTCTTGACGATGATATTCAACAACATTCATAATGTAATTATCAACTTTATATTTCGCACCGGAAACTTCGTGGATTTGGTTTGAATGCTTTGTTGAAAGCTTAGGTTTGTAATCAAAGAAGATTCGGTCCATATCCATTTGGATTGGTTTTAAAGTAAACTTTTCAATGGCTGTGACCGACTCGCCATGTTTGTAAACAACAGTTTAAACTCTTTAAGTTTGTTTTGCAAGCCGATGATTTCTTCAAGATGATCATCTATTCGCTTGAATGCTTTTGTATGCAGAACTGCTTTTTGACAAGTTAACAACTCACTTTAGCTTTTTGATTTTCCAAGGCGA
Source organism: Chrysanthemum makinoi (assembly GCA_910596185.1). Taxonomy (NCBI): domain Eukaryota; kingdom Viridiplantae; phylum Streptophyta; class Magnoliopsida; order Asterales; family Asteraceae; genus Chrysanthemum; species Chrysanthemum makinoi. Next base: position 32,762,161 of record OU343218.1, on the reverse strand, counting down.
AGCATTTGCTTTTTATGTTCATGTTTCAGCTTGTTCTATTTCGCATAACAAAGCATTCTTCGCTGCTAGATCAATGATCTGCCTTTCTAAATATTTTTCGCTTTGATAAGATTTGGCAAAGGTCGCCAAAACCGCTTTCCGCTTTTTCTTGAGTTTTGAAAAAGTTGAGTTGCTTTTTGTAAACATTCAAAATCCTTGGTTAACAATGCATTTTTGCATTTCAAGTCCTGATTAATGGCATGACATTTTTCCACTATGGTCCGTTGGTCTTGTATTAAACGGCAAAACTGGATGAGGCAAAGTTCAGCGGTTCAACGTGAGTCTCAACATGATCATTACCGAGATCCTCAAGTATAACCACGGAGTCAATTTGATTATCAAGGGAAACCGGTTGGTCATCTTGATCGCCAAATATAACTACGGGGTCTAGTTGAAAATCGTCGGAATGAGATGTGGACGACTATTTGAACATTCTTGAGCCTTGCCGGATGCGATGTTGGCGGAGATATGAGATCGAGATAAATATGGTTTGTTCGGTACTGAGACAAGCCATCGCGTCATACATCGGGCCTCGTGTCACTCATGTAACTCCTGCATATTAGCCATCAACATAAAAGCTGCATTGGCCTGCAAGTCCTCCATATCATCATCTCGAATCAAGATTTGCCATAAAGCTCGTTTGTCCGTGAGAGTTCCACCAGCCTTCATCCTTAAGCCAAAAGAAGAGCCTTTTTGAAATAAGCACGCCCCTAGTCCTTGGCTTGGGCATGCATTAGCCAGTGTCCCTTCTCATTGCAGTATCAAGACCATTCAACCTTACTGAGCATTTCGCTCTCCACTGGAGCTCGATGTTATTCCTACCCACAAAGATTAAACCCTTGACCACCCATCCATTACCATAACCACGATTCAACTTCAACTCGCCCATTGTTTACAACAAATTTGATTCCTTGTATTAAATGAGGAGCGAATACGGTTGTTGGATTTGTTGGTATAACGGCTAAAGGCATTAGCAATCATAGCAAATCCTTGTTGCAATGCCAACGGATCGATTCCTCATTAGAAGTAAGCTTGAGCATTGTTGTTGTAGTGGAACCAATTGATTTTGTTGAGATTGTTGTGGATTGATCGTTTGGTGGGTTTGGCATTGGTTGAGCGGCTGAGGAGAATAGCACTGTTGAGCATATAAGGCAAGTTGTTGATTTTCCGGATGTGTTGGGTGAGCAATTTGAGCACGGAGAATCCTTTCCCTATCAACTTCCTTTTCATGAGGCTTCAAGTAATCGCACAACAATCCGTAGGTAGAATGATGCATGTTCTTCGCTTGACGGAGAAAAATGACATACTTCTCCCATTCGGACCAAGACTACCTGGAACTTAGTATTCACTGCAATTCTTGGCATGATGATGTTGTGTTTATCCAATCATTGATGATGTCTGAAAATCGGTGATGATAGGACTCGAGTGTCTCTCCAGGTTCAATCATGAAGTGTTCCTAAGCCAAGTAAATTTTGGATTCCAAATCTTCCTGATTGAGTACTGATCCTTCCATAAGAAGACAAATATGATCCCACATTTTCTTTGCAGTTTTTTGAGCATCAACACTACGAAGAATTAGGTTTGGTAATCGTAGGAGGATATATTCCATTGCAAGCTCATCTGCTTCATAGTGGGAAGTTCTTTGAGGATTCAAGTCTCACAGTAGCAATGTTCATTTTTTCATCTCTTGGTGGAATGGCATTTGGATCTCCGGGTACAATGACAGTAGGCATCTCAAAAGGACCTTCCAAGATAACCTTCTTTAAGAACTTTCCATGTGGCTTCTTTAGATCACAAAATCTAAAGAACCTTATCACCCATTGATCGTTGTTTCCTGGAGTGAGCATTGGAGGTCTATCAAGTGATCCAGCCTCATGAATTGATTGTTGGCTGCTTAAAGTTTTAAACATCTTTGCAAACCAAGTGGGTTCCCTCATAGTGATCCTTGATGGATGTTGATTAAAGTCATTTACGTACGGTTGAGCTTGAAGACTTTGTGGTGGTTGAACCATTTGAGGTTATGAATTTGCAGCAAGTTGTGAGTATGTTGTGGTTAAATTGTTGTTGATAAATTGCTTGTTGATGATTCCATTGTTGATGTTGTGGAGTTAGTTGTTGTTGACGTTGAGGATGAGGATAAGTGTAGGGAAATAGTTAGAGATGGTGGTTGTGGACATGTTGATAAACTTGTGTTGGTAAAAATTGATCTTTGTAGTCGAATGAACCTTTGTTGATGAAGTATCCTTAGGCTAGAAGACAAGAACCAAGTAGCACTTGGCGTAAAACACACAAAGTTACGCGTAACAGCGAGGAGTTACGCGTAGGATTTAGCTTACGCGTAAGTAGGAAAAGACACGAAAGTTAGGCGTAGACAAAAGTTATGCGTAGAAAGTTAGGCGTAGGATTTTCTTAGCGTAAGACTAGGCTAGGCGTAGGGAAAATCTTAGGCTAGGATTTCTACGCGTAAGCTTATGCTTAGCGAATTTTAGGTTTTTTTCCCAATGATCTTTACACTATCACAGTGAAAGAGATATCCAAAGTCGACGTATTTTCAGACTTATCCAAGTAAGAAAACACGAATAAACCACGAAAATGATGATCAAACCAAGAAGGCACTTACGCGTAGTTTTAGGGTTTTACTACGCGTAGGTTTACTTGTAACTTTGATTTTGCCCAAATATGTTTCTAAACCAAATTTTTGTTATGGAATAGCGTTAATAGTACCAAAATAACACAAAAGTGTGAATCTTGATTAACTAAAACGCTCAAAAACAGTTTACGAGTAGAACTTCACCCACGAACAAACTCAAGTTCAAAAACGTTTATTTATCCCCCTAAAGTTTGAAACTTATTGCCAAAAACAAGTATTTTAACACCTTAAAACGTTGAAAGTACAAGAATATTGGATTAAAAGAGTGTAAAAACAAGTTTATAAGCGAACCAAATAACACGTTATCTTTACGCGTAAGACCAAAACCAAAAAATTTCAAAAAACAAAAGTGTACACCCAACTATTTGGCGATTGATACCACTGTTAGTCACAAGGTTTACCACACAAGCTTATAAGAAAGAGATAAGACGATTGAACAAGTAAAACTCACACACACACACGATATACTATAAAATGGTTTAAGCAAAGAGAGTGAATGAGAGAATAACTTGAACAACCAACCTTCAAATGAAGGTTTACATAAGGTATTTATAGGCAAGGAGCTAGGCAACACACCTACTCCTTCCCTTTCACCTATGGGCTTGGGCCTAAGCTCATGGGCCTTCTTCATAAGCTTAAGGCTAATAACAAACATAAAGGCCATAATAAGCTAACTATTACATATGAGTAACTAACACTTGAATAAGGTTTAGGAGTGATTCCAACTGGTTGAATTGTCACATCCTTATTCTTAACGCGTTGTGTTTTCTAAGGTCGTAAGGTGTGCATTCCCTAACTCTTTGAAGTCACCTTTAAGTGTATAACAAAATCTACTAGTCATTCATAAACAACTTTGAGTTATCTTTTGGTTAGTAACGAAATCCACTAAGTCATTCATAAACTATCAAAGATTTATCAAGTATTAACACAACGATAGCCATAGAGCCTAGTCTCACTCCTAAGCCAATTACAATTAAGATAAGAGACAACCAATCAAACAAGAGACAGTATGATGCAAGAATTATAAAACTAAACCAATTAGACTCATTGAAATTGTCACACCCTAATGATGAAGATAGCACAAGCATCATTAAAAAATCAATAAGATCTAATTAATTATATACAAGTTTCATACAATCATAAGCAAACACTAGATGAATTATCCAAGCATAATTAATGAAGAGCAAGCAACAATTATGATAATAGAAGACATACCATGGATTGATTAACAAACAACCCATTACACGATGTTTCTAGAGTGTTTGAAACCCTGTAAGTTGCTGGAAAACACCTACTAAACCCTAGAATCGGACTTAGGTTAAGGCTTACAAAAGTGAAGTTTATAATGTTATATTTATGGTATATTTTTTGTCGGCAAAGAGTGATGGTGTCACACCTAAAGAGTGACGGCGTCACGACCATTTTTTCACCAAACTGTAGATTTTTTCGTTCCGGTCGTGTGGGCTTTTGAATCTGTTAGCCGTAATAGTTTTATTAGAAGTGATGGTCATTCACGTTTAATAACTTTGTAACGTGTGTTAGATATCGTGCTAGAATAGTCAACGGGCTCGTGGATTGGGCTAAGCTAAATGGCTAGAAGTTATGTTAAGCTAGCCTTGAATAATTCAATGTTAACCCAATCCAATCCAAGCCCATCCACGAGGCCCATGGAAAGCCCTTTAGGGCATTTTGTCTTGTACTATAAATACCCCTCAAAGTCTCATTTGAGGGGTGTGCTTGAGTGTGTGTGTGTGTGTGTGTTTTCTTTGGAATAAAGTTTCCTTTCTTATCTCTATCTCTCTAAACATACACGACTTATACATATATCAAGTCACCATCTCTCATCTTTTCCTTTCTTTCTTCTATGCATAGCGTAACTGTTGTGGTTTACGCATAATGCGTGTTTGTGTCTAAAGTTGTGATAAGGTATACGTGATATAAGGGGCTTTACAATTGGTATTAATCGCCTAACAATGGTTTAGGAGTGTTTGTGTTTCATTTTTTGGTTAAAACTAAGCATAAAGTTGCGTTTTTCTCTATAAAATGTGGGCTTTTTGCATAAAGTTTTGATTTTTACGTATTGTTAAGCTTAAAGTTGTAGACTTTATTGATCTTTAAGTGTTTTGAAGAAGTTTTTTGCAAAAGAAGCGATGGAAACGTGGTTTTGGGTGAAAAATTCGTGTTTTTGCATTTCTGGGCAATTTACGCGTAAGCAGTATCTTGGTCAAAACCCTCTTTTTACGCGTAAGAAAGTCAAAACCCTAATCCTACACGTAAGTTTTTACGCATAACTTTTTGGTGAAGAATCTTCGTGCAACAACGGTTACTCAGTGCTTCCCTCACTTGGATAAGTTTGTGGAACACTTCGACTTGTGGATATCCCTTACGCTGTGATAGTGTAAAGGATTTTTGGTTTTAAACCTAAGTTTACGCATAAGCAGAACGCTTACGTTAACACTCTATCTACGCATAAGCTAACACTTAAGCATAAGGTTTTTACGACTATCATTTTGTCTAAGCATAAGCCTAAGGTTACGCGTAAGTTGGGTTTTACGCCTAAGGAATCCTAAGCCTAGCTTTTCTAAGCTAAGAAACCTACGCATACAATCCTACGCATAAGCACTCTTTCTACGCTTTAAGAACAGGTTTACGGTAAATTTTGAGCATAACTTCAAACGGCTAAAACTTTTTGAACCGTAACTACTCCGTTTTCAGCTTCTAAACTACCCATCAAAACGACCGTGAAACGAGGAGAATGACCACGCCGAATGAACTATTGGGTCAACTTCTAGTCCAAACGCTCACGAACAAAGTTATTGAGGTTTTTAGTTTTTTCAACCAAATTTTCACTACAACAACCAAGCTTAATCGTCATCAATCACAACTCCTTATCGTTGAATCGATCCTACATCAACTTTATCATATCATACCTTCATCAATGGCAACTCAACAAGATATTCATGCAGCCGGTGCCGAAAACCGTCCCCTATTTTGAAAAAGGTGGTTATTTTCAATGGACAAGTCGTATGCTTCGTTACATCAAGACCAAACCTAATGGAAAACTGATGATTCAATCCATTCAGAATGGACCCTTCAAGCCTCGACAAGTCAAATCCCTGGAAATCGGATGCAACACCTCCCATCCCACCATCTTATCGTGTTCAAAACGATCAAATACACTAAGAGGATCGAAACAAGTCGAAGCACATGACATGGCAATTCATATTATACAATTGGGTTTACCAAGAGACATCTTTGTTGCTGTAGACAGTTGTGAAACTGCTTTCGATATGTGGGAACGTGTTAGACGGCTTTGTCATGGAACAGAAATTGGTCAACAAGACATGGAGAACAAGCTGCTAACTGAATGGGAGAAGTTTACATCTTCACCAGGAGAATCCATTGAATCCTACTATGGAAGGTTTTGCACTTTGATGAATGAGCTTATCAGAAACAAGTTGGCACCCAGAACTATCGGCAAACATCAAGTTCCTGAACAATCTTCCAGAAGAATGGGACGATATGTACTATTGTTCCCGAACAAAGACTTACATCAGGTGAACTTTGATCAACTAAACGATTTTTCGAAACAAAACCAAGCTCAAGTCAATTGAAGTTAGGAAAGAAAGATTGACAAAGAATCATGATCCCTTAGCACTAATTGCAAAGACTCAAACCCAGTGAATAACACAACAACAAGCTTCATCATCTTCCACTAACAACAACTTGCAGCAATACATTTCAACCACAAGTCTGTTATCCTCAACAACAATTCTATCCACCCAACAACAAGTCATTCAACAAACAACAACCCGTATCCACAATACCGGAAACAAGGAATCACTAATCTTGAAATTGAACAAGAAGAGGTTTCTTTGTCACATGCTTTGCATTCTTGGTAAAGCATTTAGAAGTCGCATGGGTAATCAGCGGTTCCGCATCAGGTAACAGGTTGGGTCAATGTTGGATATCAAATGGGGACAGAATGTTGGGAATAGAATCAGTGGTAATCAATGGGAATGTTGCGCCCAAATCGTTGGGAATTATGGAAATATGAATCGGGTAATCAAAGGTTACGTGTTACAACTGTACAAGCGAGTGGGGTCACATGGCAAGGAATTTTCCTACTAAGTAAAAGAAGCATTTAGCGTATCTTCGAAAGCTATGTTGTTAGCACAAAAGCGAGAATCGAATGCGTTGAGTGTCTGAGGAACATGACTTTTTCGATATTATGGATGATGTGGAAGACCGAGAGGACATCAATGCGAACTGCATCTTCATGGCAAATCTCTTCAGAGACTAAGTACCATAGATCGACTCGACGCACCTCCTGTCTATAACGCCAACGCAGTATCTGAGGTACCAATCATTGATCCATGCTATAACAATGTCATATGTGATGTGGTTACTCATGACGAACAAAGATTCTCGCGACATCACACATACTTATGATACAGCACTAACCGACAATCCGAGTGTAGCAATACTAACTCAAACTCCGATGTGGATCCTAGTGGAGGCTGTGTGGCACAAAATACTGAGACTGATGAGGAAACCCGTGCTTATTATGAAACATTAATCAATAACTGTGGCATTGAAATTGAGAAAGTTAGAACGGTCAATCGCGAAGTTAAGGCCTCAAATGCTAAATTGACCGTTGAGCTTGCGAGTTACAAAGAGAACGCAAGAGCTTTTGAATTTCATACAAACAAAGTGTCAGAATTAGAAATTGGTTATCGAGATTCTGTTTTAAGAGAAAAATAATTGCAACTGAAGTATGACATACTTGATGTGAATTTGAACTTGAAAATAAAATCTTTAAACAAGGAAATTTCTGATCTAAAAAACCAACTTTCTAAACAAAAGCACAAGCTTTTCGATCTTGAAAAAGAGAAGAAAAGGTTGATTACTGATTTTTCAAAACGAGAAGATTCTCTTCTTGATGAAATTCTTGATAAAAATGAAATAATCAAAAAATTGGAAAATTTGCTTGTTACAACGGGCCATTCAGCCAAATCAACCAATATGCTAATTAATCAAGTAAATCCGTATTTTCATACAACTCAAAAAATGGCTCTTGGTAACACACCTCCTTGTTTCCTCAAGAAAGCTCGTCGAAGAACGGAATGTGTTGAACAATGGCAAACCTTTGCATGAACCCATAATTGTTCATGATTCTCTTGAAACGTTAGAACTATCGGATGAGAGTAGATCAAAAATGAAACAAAAGAATCCATATCTAAAACCAATTGATTATAACAAATGGAACAAAATTAATGGAATTACTTTTGTTAATCAAAAAGAAAAGTCAAAGTTTTCCATAACACCCAGTGTTTCAAACAGTGTGTCAACACCAGTTTCTAAACCAGTTTCAAAACCGGCCTCAATCCATGTAGTTGTCTCAAAATCTCTTTCAAAAATCGAACAAATGTCTTCAAACAATCCTTTTAACACAAGTGATGCCAGAAGCATTTTAGAAGATGTTACAACCAAAATTGGGATACTTCAAGAGACTGTCAAATCTAAAACCAATATTACAACTAATATCTGGTTTACTCGTCATGATGACGAAACGAAAGCGTTTTTTGAAACTCAAATTGCCCCTCAGCTGAATGCCATCAGTGCAAGGGTAATTCATTTTGAACAAGCATTTTTGAAAGAAACGGGTGACTTTGTCAAGGACCACAAATCCCTGATAAAGCAAGCTAATGAATGTTTTGATCACACCAAAGTTTTGGAAAAATTGAATGATTCTCTCTTCGAAGATGTTATGACTACCGATATCATGTCCATTATCTTACAAACATATTCGGTTGAAGATCATGAAAGACTCACCTGAGACCTTCTAATTGTTTCAAAATATTGAAAAAGCTCTTGAAAAACTTGAAAAAGAAAACGTGTCCTATTTTAAAGCTTGATCGAAAACCGAGGAATGCAAGTATGACAAACTGTCGTATGAGCGTGCCTACAAGGACATGCAAGAGCAAAATGATCTTTTGAGAGCTCAACTGGATCAGTCTAAAAGTAAGGCTGGGATACTAAGTTTGCAAAACCATTGACTGAGTAGAAAACAAATGTTCCCAAACCGGTTTTCAAACCAAAATGTCTATTTCTCAAAGCCTTCAAAGTCAATGAGAAAAATGATTTGTCAAAACATGTACACTCCGTAGACTTTGCCTATTAAAAAGAGAATTATCAACGGTTTTGACAAAGAAAAAGCAGTTGCTGAAACACCAAAAGTGATTATACCTGGCATTTCTAGGAATAGTACACGGAATGTGACCAAAAATACAGTTAAAGAATCTGTCGGTTCTAACGACATGGTCCAAAATCAATATCTAGAAGAAGCTAGGAAAAAGGCACAGACTCGAAAAGACGGAATTTTAGGTGCAACATCTAGGGTGATGAATTCTACAAGATTTCAAGGCACTGCTAGTAGTAGTAAACCATTACCTAGGAACACTCTACAAAAGACTAGGGATTGGCTTGCATCTAAGAGTAGTTGCACAAAAGAAAATGCTATGCCCTTAGAAAACAACACTAGGAATTCTAAGTCTTTTTCGAACAAGAATCGATTTCCAAAATACTGTAGTGACAAAGTTAAAGCTGCTGTTTTAAACAAGAATATTCAATTTGTATGTACTACATGTAAAAAATGTGTCTTTTCAGCTAATCATGATGCATGTGTCTCACAATATCTCAAGAAAGATAATTCTCGTGCCAAAGCACAATCCACTAAGACACCAAATAGAAACAAGCCCGTTGATCAAAAGACAAACAAAAAGAAACCTAATAGGTGGATCTCTTCAGGACGTAGTTTTTCTAAAACTGAGTCTTCCGCTGCATCTGATAAGAAAACAACTCCTAGATCTTACCTTAGGTGGATACCCACGGGAAAAGTTTTTAACCAAATAGGTCTTAGATGGATTCCCACAGGAAAGATTTTTGATACTTGCACCAACATAGATAATAGTGAAAATCATCAGGATAAGGACGTAGAAACCATTACAACCGTTGATAGTGATCACCCTCACCGTGAGGAATCTTGTACTTCTAACACAAGTTATTTGTGAAAACTCTTCTTCTTTGGCTGCAGGTGAATCAAATATCTCTTAACCCAGCTCATCAGAGGGTTCTAATTCTGTAAACTCTTCTTCTTCATTCTCTCTATCTTCTATTTTTGATTTTCCATTTCTTCAATAAAAATAATAATAATAATAAATAAATAAATAAAATTCAAAAAATACAAAAACAATATAAAATCAAAAATCCAAAAATATTCTTCTTTGACATACATGTCTCTGTATAATCGATATTCAGACGTTTCTAGAAATGTCATTCAACAATTATACCTGGTATGTACAGATGCTTGAGCGAGAGTTCTTTAATGTTTTTCAAAACATGTCGCTTCTCAAAATTTCTTCAAAAATGGCTTTCGTATACTTCAAGTACATTGGAAACCCGGACTTCAAAATAATGGCTTCAACACATCAGCTTCAGGACCACGCTTCAAAGAAAGGAAAGTGCTTATCTAAAATAAAGGTTTTAAATATTTTCAAGCACTTTTCCTAAAAACATAAGGGGCTTGCAGTTACTTCAGACTGTAATCCCGAACTTTAAAAAAAGGAAAGTGCTACGCAAAATCGATTTTCATAAATATCGAGCACTTATCCTAAAACAAATGAAGATACTTTTTCTCTAAATATCCTCAAAAGATTTTCAAAATCTTCATCTTGCGTACCATTGATTCGAAATTTTTCAAAAAGATTTTTCAAAATCTCTCACATTTGGTACCAAGATAACTCCCTCTAAACCCTTAATTGATACTAAATTTTCTGTATTAAAAATATGCTTTCGCTAAGGGGGAGTATTAAACCAAAATTGTTCCAAAATTCATGCTTAAATCAAATCCGTTTGTCTCCCCAAAATATTCTAAAATGTTGTTTAATCCGTTTATATCAAAAATATCACGAATATGCTATTTTTGAGGGCGAGGAGACGTGATTAAAATGTGATCAAAAAAGTTTAATGATCGTTGTTTGAATCTCAAAATGAGCTCGACTCAGAAATGAAACCAACTAATTGACTATGGAATCAATGTTAGTAACTGTACCATCTCGAGAAACTTGTGATAGATATGCACTTTCATGGGTCTAACCTCCTTTTCAAAGAGTGTTTACAACTTCAAGTTAGTTATTAGAGCTAGTTGTCACCTAAAACTGACAATGGAACTCTTAACTAGGAACGAGTCTCGTGGGAATTGTCTATATTGAGCCGATCAATCAAAAGTGCGAACTCTACCCTATATGTGCAGATTTCTCGTCAAAACTTATAAGCACATGAAGGGGAGTGTTTCAAAAATATAAAACTCTCGGAGTGTTTCAAACATGTTTTCTATTATAAACACTCTGTGAGATTTTCAAGAAAAATGGTTTTATGGCAACATGGGACAGTCATGGAGTTATAAGTGACTAAGGATAGGAAAATTGTCCTATGATCCGCCAGAGGGATCTACCCAAGGACATCACAAATAGTTAGTATTAGAAGTCTTTAGGAATGATTGAAAAAAGGAGTAATGTGAGAAAGGAGAAAGAAGGGGTTGAAGAATTAAAAAGAAATGTAATAAAAAAGGGTGAAAAGAAATAGCCCTCCATATTCAACCTTAGGGCAGAAACCGAGTTCAATTCATCTGCTACTGGTTGTCACTAAGTTGACACTGGTATTGAAGACAAAGACGTCATGGACCCATGTCGACGCACTACGCACTAAACCTTCTAGCCACTCAATTCCTCTTAAAAGGATTTTTTCATTCACTGGGAACCCTACATAATCTATCACTTTCTCTTAGAGACGTGGTATTGAAGAAGGAGACCCTCTCCTAGTCTTCTTAGGAAAACCAAAATACACTATTGAGTCTAGAGCCACGAGATTCATCAAAAGATCTCATAGGAACACTTGACATGACATCGCCTGTTGTTCATCTATAAGGACACAAGTAATATATTCTAGAGTCCTACGCAGGTCTTAGCAATCCTGCCGTAACATTTATGAGAAGTTTCACATCCGGGTGATCTTCAAAGTGATTGAATGGAAACTCCCGCCAGGGCAACATCAAGCAGCCGACAGCAGGTCACTTCGTAACTCCCTGGATTACGCTTTTAAAGTGTGTCTCAAACGGTCTACTCGTGGTTATGCTTCGTGTACCTCAGTGGCTCATCGAACTGAGGTGTATTTTCCAAGTACATCGCGTTATCTCACTTGTGGGACTCCAGCCAGAACGCCTTTGTTAGAATTAGAGACGTGTTTTCACACTATGCGTTAACCACCCTTGAAATTCAAACTTGTAAGTGCCGGAATCCGCTTATTACTAACATGTTTTATTTTTTTCTTCTTATGGATGCTTGCGGGAGGAAGAGATCGTGCAGATTTTCCACATGCTCATACCAACAACACATGATAAGTTCTCATCAAAATCAGTGGCAACAAAAAGTCTGTTAGGTCACTAGATTTACAACACAAGCATCAAGAGAAGAGATAGAGAGGAGAAGAGAGGCGGATGAACAATCTACACTCACACACACACGAGATAATATGACGGGTTATGCGAGAGTGTTTGTGAAAGAAATAACTTGAACAACCAACCTTCAAATGAAGGTTTACAAGGGGTATTTATAGGAGGGAAGCTAGGGCAACACTCCTAGTTCCCTTCCTTTCCTTATTGGGCTAGGCCTAGGCTTATGGGCCTTCTACATAAGCCTAAGGCTAATAACAAACATAAAGGCCATAATAAGCTAACTATTACATATGAGTAACTAACACTTGAATAAGGTTTAGGAGTGATTCCAACAATCTCCCCTCAAGTGTTATTACATATGAGTAACAAACACTCAAGTGTTGGTGATGAAAAACGGTGAAGGCGTTGATGTAATAGTAGCTTTGACGCCTCTTCGACATTCTTCTTTCTTATGAGAAGAATTGCCTTGATTTAAACAATCTCCCCAGTGTAGAGAGATAGTTTACTTTGAACGGTTATGCTTTGACGCCATCTTTAACTTTGTTCTTTGATCATTGTTCTTTGTGATGAAAGTGATAGTATGTTGTTGTTGCAGATCAAGTCTCGCCTCGGTCTGCTTCTGCTACAAAGTGTTCCACGTTGTTCTTCAACATGCTCACACGCTCCTTTGACGCTTGGAATTCAAGTACTCGATGGAGTTCTTTAAATCTCTTTAACTTTGTAGATTCTCTGTATTGACGAAGAATCATTCTGACTGTTGTGTTGCTTTTGGATAGAACTTCCATTAGTGATGATGTTGGCGTGAGCATGAGAAGAATCTGCACGATCATTCCGCCCCAGAGCTTCCATAAGAAGAAAACATTTAAACGGTTAGTAATAAGCGGATTCCGCACTTACAAGTTTGAACTTCGAGAGTGTTAACAGCATAGTGTGAAAACACAACTCTAATTCTTACAAAGGCCGCTCCTGAATCGGAGTCCCACAAGTGAGATAACACGATGTACCGAAGTACACCTACGATTCGATGAGTCGCTGAGGTACACCGAAGCATCACCTCACGACTGTAGACCGTTTGAGACCACTAAGCGCAATCCACGGGAGTTGCCGAAGGTTTACCCGCCTGCCGTCAGGGCTGTTTGATGTTGACCCCGGCAGGAGTTTCCATTCAATCACTGAGGATCACAAATGTGAACCTCTCATAAATGTTCTCATGATTGCTAAGATCTGTAAAGGACTCGATATGAACCACTGATAACCTTATTGTTGATCATCAAGTGATTAAATGTCAAGTGTACCTAAGAGATCTTTTGATGAATCTCGTGGCTCTAGACTCAATAGTGCGTTTTGGTTTTCCTGAGCGGAGACTAGGGAGAGGGTCTCCTTCTTCAATACCAGCAATCTCTAAGAGAAAGCCGATAGTTTACGTAGGGTTCCTAGTGAGAATGAAACAAGCTTCTGTTGAGAGAAACTTGAGTGGATAAGAAGGTTTAGTGCATGCGTCACTGGGTCCATGACGACTTTTAATCTTCAATACCGTGCGTCACTAAGTGACAACCAAGAGCATATGAATTGAACCCTGGTTCCGCCTCTAAGTTGAATAATCTGGAGGGCTATTTCTTTTCACCCTTTTCTTTGCATTTCTTTTAATTCTTCAACTCCTTCTTTCTCCGATTCTCATTTTCTCCTTTTTACAATCATACCTAAGGACTTCTAAATACTAACTATTTGTGGTGTCCTGGGTAGATCCATCCGGCTCTGGCGGATCATAGGACGGTTATTCCTAACCTTAGTCACCTTATAACTCCATGACTAACCTATGTTGCCATAAAACCACTGATATGAAAAATCTCTCACAGTGTTTATGAATGAAAACATTTTAGTACCACTGTTGAGATAAGATTTTGCATAAATACTCCCCTCCACATGTGCTTAAGAGTTTTAACGGTTAAAATGCACAAAGAGGAAAGAGCGCGCACATTTTGAATTGATTCACTCAAGATAGACAATCCCCTGCGAGACACGGTTACGTGGCATAGTTAAAGAGTTGCATTGTCAACTTTTAGGTGACAACTAGCTCTAATAACTACCTTGAAGGTGTAGACAATCCTCGAAAGGTCGTCAAACCCGCCAGAGTTCATGTTTATCAAGAGTTTCTCGAATGGTACATTCTACTCAGACAAGTCCTTTGCGAGACACGCTTACATCACTAGCTTAACTAGCTTGAAATTATTACCCGCCCAGACAAGTCTTTTCGAAGTTACTAACAGCTAAGCATCGTCAATTCGTTGGTTAAGTCCGAATCACACAAATTCATTTGCATTTTACACAACATATTTCTTATCACATATTTTCTCCCCTTCAAAAATGGCATATTAAAGTGTTATTTTTGAAACGTTTGAGAATAAATATGACCATTTCGAGTGTTGGGGGAAGAATGACCACTGAGAACAATTTTGAACAAAGTTTTGATTCAAGTACTCCCTCAACGAAAGTGATATAAACGGTTGAGGTTTTGAAAATCATAAGGAAAGTACTTGTTCTTTTGAGCAAAACCTTGAAAAGTGAAAGGTTTGATAGGTTTTACTCAAAAGTAAGAAGCTTTCGCTCCTTTTATAAGGATTGTGGCACTGCGCACTACGTGGTCCTTTATTTACAAGAACGGGTTGTACACAGTAATGTGTGCACAAGCCATTGACATAATCAATCAAACATCCAAAATGATATGAAGAAAACAATTCAAGGGGTACCATGAAGTGCAGTGATGTTCCCAGTGAGTGTGCACTGTATGCGTGAAATCCGGTTATGTTAATCTCCGGGTCGACCACCGACATAACTCTCCAATCGTCTCGAACTGATCCCTTCAAACAACCGCTCATCAATCATTGTGATGATCCGCTCACATCCCTCCTTTCCCCGAGAATTCCAAATGCGCTTAGGAGACCCAATTTTCTCGGCGATATCCTTCAACCTGTATGCCAATCCATCCCTAACCAGCTTCAAAGTATGATCCCCTAACTTGTGGAGTTCGCTACACGCCATTAAGCAGTTTCTTTGAAGTTCACTACGGTAAACAACGCCGAAAGGTTTGCTGATGAGTGTATATTGAGATAGCCGGTTGATATCGGGAAGATCAAGCTTTGGAGGAGTGAAGTTGACACGCGTCCGATAAGATTCAACAACCGGGAGATCTTCTACACGCTCTTTGATGACTATGCCCTTATGAAGATGAGAGTGACTTGATGAATTCTCGTTGAATTTCGGTTGAGAATTGTCTCATGCGACCCTGTACTTTGGCAAGGTACATGTCTTCAATATCGTTGAGAGACAAATTCTCAAAGTCAGCTTCAGAATGCATAGTCCCTTTCATCTTGTCTTTGACCACAATCTTCTTAAGAAATGGTGTAGTCCCACTTAGATGAAAGGGCAACGTGTTTGATGGCAACAATATCCTTAGTACTGAACACCGCATGTTGAGACTTCTGAACCTGACAGCTTCTGTAGTAGATTCTTCGCGCTCGCCGCTGATGAATCCCATACGATGCATCTCGGTCATATGCTTCCACTGTGTTGGAGAACAAGTGATTGGCACGTTCCTCAATGGCTATGCAGCTTTGGAGTAGATAGCTGCAGGGAATGGAAGTGTCAAGGATGTAGCATATTTCCATGAACCATCGCCACCATGGAGAAGAAATTCCGTGTCTTTGTTGAAGAAATATCCGAAGGGAATCCGTGGTTCATCCGGTTGGCCAATGGTTGGTACGGGTTTGGTCCAATCGGTGTAGTATGGAGGGTTGTCCCGTTTTGTGAAGTCAATGTTTGCTTCCGGATTGAGCCAATCCATGTTGTTAGACATAGCTCTAGCAATGTTTTCAAGGTGATATTCAACCTCGATGGCACTTTCGAGCTCGTCTTTTAGAAGTTGAAACGCTTCATTCTTGATTCGCTCAATCCAGATTTCGCCATTTTCTTCACATGGAACTTTTCTTGCAAGATTATTGCATGCTCCAATGTAGAACCTTCACCAATCTTGACCTTCATCGTGGTAGGGAGTTTGATTGACAAGTGTAGAGAACCATTCAAAGTCTCGCGTTTTATCGTCATCTAGCCATGATACGACTCCGACTGAGTCGCTTCTTCTTCTTTTAAGAAGGCCTTGATGATGATTCTGGTTTCTTCACTTGTTTGGGAGAGGTGGGTTGTTGTAGGGGCTCAAGGACCTCTTCATCGCCACCACCCGTATACTCAAAGTGATCATCGGTTTTCTGAGTCGGGGGTGGTAACTCGGAATCGCCCCGAGGTTTTCAAGTAGAAGAACGAGGAGGAGATTTTTGTTGAACAGGAAGCCGTTGTGGAGGAGGTTGCATCATAGAAGATTCACCGATCGCTTCTCGACGCTTAGGTGCAGTAATCTTTATCCTTATCCTTGTCTTCATCGTCTCTAGGACGCTTGACTTTCAGCTTCGAATCTACATGCCTCTTGAAGTTGGTAGTCCAACAATGCTTGAAACAGCTTTCCTTCATCAGAAGTAAATGTCCCAGATTGTGCAGACATTTGTGTAACAAGCTTGGCCACCAATTCATTAATCGAGAAAACTACCGGATCGGTTGGATTGATTGTGACGGTTAAGGGCGTCGATCGAATAGTTTGCTTGGCGATCCGCATAAGATTTGGATAAAGTTGTTTGGTGAACAACTCCTTTGTGACTTTAGGAACGTATTCCAAAAGGTACTTTTTCGTGTAGCCTTCGATCATTTCGCCCTCTTGACGGTGATTTTTCATGAATTCCTGAACAAACTTCCTTTCTCCTTTAATCTTTTCATGCTCGTCATACATATGCTGTATGTGATCAGCAAAGAAATTTAGCTTTTGTTGAGCACGCTTTTCTTTCTGACTTGTTTGACAGCTTTGGTAATCCGTTCATGAGCTTGAGAAATCCAAGATTTAGATGGTTTCTTCACGGATTTGGATGATGATTTTGTTGACTTCTTTGATGGTGGTGGTGAGGAGTGA
Source organism: Chrysanthemum makinoi (assembly GCA_910596185.1). Lineage (NCBI taxonomy): Eukaryota > Viridiplantae > Streptophyta > Magnoliopsida > Asterales > Asteraceae > Chrysanthemum > Chrysanthemum makinoi. The sequence goes on along the minus strand of OU343218.1, from coordinate 32,744,947 downwards.
GATGAAGAATCTGATGAGGAGGGACATGAGGAGATTCGGGGTCCTTTGGAGGTGCAAAAGTATCCTCCTTGGAACGAGTTGGACTGTTGAGAAGAAAGTCATCATAATCTTCTTCGTCATCATGTCCAGTTTTAGCCTTTTCTTCCGTCTGTTCCTTAGCTTCTTCATCAGCTTTTCTTTCTCTCTTATTCTTTTCGGGTTCCTCAATGTTAAGATCAGTAGACTCCTTCACAAGCGTTTGTTGTTGCACAAGAGTGGTGGCACCAGATCCCTTATCGGGTTGATTAACCGCATCAGGACTTGGTGAAGAGTGGACAAAGCACCACTGATCCTCCGGGCCACCCATTTGATATTTTGCAAATTCTTCAGCCTTTTGAATTTGTCTAACTAATTTAAACTTCTTCCTGTAGGATTGATCCAGAGCTCTTCTTCTTCTTCATAGCTTTCATCATATGACTCAAGTACAGGAGTCTTTCCTTTGCCATGTTCAGCTATTGGACTTGGAGGTTTAGCTGCTGGAGGAGGTGTTACGGTTGCAGATTCAGAGTAGGTAATCTCTTCATCTGTTTCAGTACCTTCAGAGCTTTCGTCCACAAGCTTTCTTTGCGGTTCGGGTTTGGGAATGGGGATGGGAGCAGCTTCCTTAGATGGAACAAACCTCTTTGAAGGAGGGTTCCTCTTGGGAAACTTCCTTTGACTCACAGTACTTGCCGTACTTCCTGCACTTCCTCTTCTGGTTCTCCTTAGGTGTACCGTAAGACTTTTCGTCGAGATGACCAACTTTGCCTTTTCTAACCGCTTCCGATACCTTTTGTATGTTTCGGAGCTTTTGACATCTTCGTTAGAAGGTAATCTGCAACACAAAGCACCTTGTTTCTTTGTTGACGGAATCCTTGATTCTGACAGATAGAGTGGGTTCACCAACATGTCATGATTGTTGGGGTCATTGAGCATCTTGGGAATATCAGGATGAAGTCCAAGTGCTCTCTAGATCAACAGTTTAGTGTATCTGACATAGGGAATCTTTGAGCCAAGCTTTTTGAGAAATGACATCATGTCATCCCATATCAGAGCTTCAATTTCGATGTGCTTCATATTGATCAATGCCCAAAAGATTTGTAGTTCCATGAGCTTGGGATGCTCATAGCCACTGTCACGACCAGAAACAGATTTGGTGATGATGATGTATAGAGTTCTCCAAGGTTGAGGAATATTTTTAAGCTCTACGTGAGAATGCTTAGTGATTACCCCCGTAGCCTCATCATAACCGATATTGATTAAGAATTGGAGAACGAGCTCTTCAAAGAGGTGGCATAGAGTTTGGTTTGCTCGACGTGAGGAATGAGAAGAACAGCCCGTAAATCTGCAGGTGTGATGGTGACTTGTTTGTCATTCAGAGTCACTATCACAGCATTGCTTCCTTTGACCTTTTCCATAGTATTCCAGAATTGTTGTATGTAGATCTCAGCAACGTAAGCAGAGTTGGTGAGCATGTTCTGATACGGATGAGTCTTCAGAATATCCATAGCAATCAAGCACGAAGATTCTGAGCAGGTAAGAGTATCAAAGTCAACACGAAGGTTATTCTTCCCTATCTTCATTGGATAGCCATAAGGGTAGATATCAGCAATGGAGAGAACATTTGGTGCATCCACATTCATTTGTTCAACCATGTCGTGATCTGAAATAACATTAGCCAAAAGAACCAACATATCGAAAGACATAATGTTAGTCAATAGAAGGTTTTATTGTCTAGATATTGAATGTACAAAGGATAATGAATGTTACGAGTTCTAAGTCACTTGTATATTCAATAGTCCAATGACGTCGTGAAATGTTTCGTGAGTTAGTTAACTTTAAGTTTTAAAGTTTATGTTATCACTTATTGTTCACAACATATCAAACGATTAAGTTTATTAGTGACATTATTGGATTCGTGACGTTATGATTAGTTTATTTACAAGTTTGTAGACGTAACAATTCATCATGAAGGTCAATCCAGGGTTAAGCGTAGTATTGGCAAAGTTAAGCGTAAACAGTATTTATATATGCGTAGACGAAAGCTTACGCGTAGGATCCTAACTTACGCGTAAGAAATGTTACGCGTAGGAAAAGGGCACCTTATGCGTAGAGCTTACGCGTAGGCGTATATATACCTTACGCGTAAGAGTAGACCTTATGCGTAGAGGTCACTGTTTACGCATATCCTTCACAGGATACGCGTAGTCCATTGTAGAACCTTACGCGTAACTGTTATGCGTAGGAATAATCTTACGCATAACATGACTACGCGTAGGGTAATCCTTATGCGTAGAGTTGCAATAACCTTGATTCTGAGAATTACGAGTAGCAAACCTGAAATAACATCATCATAAGATCAATATTAACACTAACACTCATTCTATATCAGATCATGGCATGACGGCATATCAAACAATTATGCGTAGAAAACCTTACGCGTAAGCTAAAACCCTAATAGTTCATAGTTTACGCATAAGAATTTTAGCCATAGGATTTGCACCAAAGCGTTTCTGGGAGGTCTAAGAAGCATACAGAGTATGTTTATCCAAGTTTTAACATCAAATAAGCCATGAATCAAAAATTACCCAATTCGTATGAACTAGAACCCTAATTTTCAATTAATGATTCCTTAGTGTTTCTGGGTGATTTCTGGGTTTAAATATGCTCAATTCAACTTGAAAACAACCTCATATAACAATCTTTATTACCAAAAACGTTCATATTTGAAAACACCCAATTTAACGCATAAACCCTAATCAATCAATTCGTGTTTCTGGGTATGTTTAAGCGATGAAAATGTATTCATTGATGTAATAAAAACATTTTGGCACTATCATTTTACTCATAAACACACAAGTATGATCATGTGTTCATGCTTTACGCGTAGAACACATAATCCCTTCTAGGCGAAAATCTATCCGTTAGTTTGAAATAAAATTAAAAACCCATGCTTAGATTGTTGCAATGAAGGTATTAACACTTACAAATTGATGATCGAAAGCACGGATTTGTTAAACGATTATGGATCGTGGATGATATAGGTTATGAGTAATAAATGTGAAGAAGAAAAGTAGGTGGGAGGTGTTTTTGTTAAAAATAACTTTAACATTATGACAGTTTTAGTCCCTCCACCTTTTCCTTTTTCAAACAAAGCCATTTAACTTCCATTTTGGTTACCAAACAAAGATTTTTAGGAAAGAAACTTTGACGACACTCCCCCTTGACTCGAGAAAATAATGAAAGGTTATAACTTTAGTCCGAGGAGTGTCATTGTACCAGAAAATTTACCACCAATGATAAAAGAAACAACCGGGATATGATAACATGCAAGTACACAGATGTTTTGAAACAGTTAAAGTTATGATTTCTCCCCCTCAACACTTGATCGAAAAAATACTGAATTTTGAAAGATTATAGTGTTGACGGAAGAAACGTACTTGCAATGTTGAAAGAAAATAGATAGAAGAATATTTTTGTTTTATCGTGTTTTATATTTTTGTATTTTGTTTTGAAAAAATTATTTACAAAAGAGATTTTGGTGTTTGATGTGTTTTTAAGACTGCTTTAGAAGGTCATCCAATTCCTCTTGAGTCAAACACCTCATACCAATCCGGTGGACCAACTCATTAAACCTAGCGGGAGGCAAGGCTTTGGTGAGAAGATCTGCCAATTGGTATTCTGTACTCACAAAATATAATTCAACAGTACACTGCTCCACGGATCCTTGATGAAATAATATCGAAGATCGATGTGCTTTGATTTCGAGTGCTGAACCGAGTTGCACGAGATCGCAATGGCACTCCGATTGTCGCAATACATCGGGATTCTGTCAAATACGTAACCATAGTCTTTGAGTTGTGTTCTCATCCAGATGACTTGAGCACAACAGTCGGACATGGCTACATATTCTGCTTCGGTTGAGGACAGCGATGTACAATCTTGCTTTTTCGATTGCCATGACACCAGTTTATCACCAAGAAATTGTAAAGCTCCCGAAGTGCTTTTCCGTGAGTCTAAGCATCCTGCGTGGTCAGCGTCTGAAAAGGTGATTAGTTCAAAACCAGAATCCTTCGGATACCAGATCCCCAAGTTAATGGTTCCCTTTATGTATCGGAGGATTCTTTTAGCCTCAGAGAGGTGGGTTTCAGTTGGTCGCGACTGATAACGAGAGCAAAGATATACGGCAAAGACAATATCAGTCTGCTAGCTGTTAGATACATGAGAGACCCAATAATACTACGGTATTTTGTAGGGTCCACCAATTTCCCATGTAAATCAGCCTCTAGCTTCTTGGTATGAGCCATTGGTGTGGCATAGGTGTCACAGGTTTTCATTCCAAATTTGTTTAACAATTCAAGGGCATATTTGGACTGACTCAAGAAAATACCACGGGGTGATTGATGAACTTGCAGTCCGAGAAAGAATGTAAGTTCACCCATCATGGACATTTCAAAATTTTTCTTCATTAGTTTTGCAAAAGCGATTGAAAACTTTTTATGTGTAGACCCAAAAATGATGTCATCCACGTAAATTTGAACAATTAAGATATGTGCCCCGTGATATTGTATAAAAAGAGTTGGGTCAACCGAACCTTTGGTGAAATTATTAGCAATGAGGAAGGATGATAGCTTATCGTACCATGCCCGAGGAGCTTGTTTGAGACCATACAGAGCTTTGTTCAGTTTGTAGACGGATTCGAAACTCGGATCAACGAATCCTTCTGGTTGGCTGACATAAACCGTTTCTTTAAGTTGTCCATTGAGAAACGCAGTTTTGACATCCATTTGATAGACCGTCATATTCATATGAGCCGCGAACGCTAGAAATATCCGAACAGCCTCAAGACGAGCAACCGGAGCAAAAGATTCTTCAAAGTCAATACCCTCTTCCTGTCGATAACCCTTAGCCACCAGACGTGACTTATTTCTGATAACATTTCCTTCAAAGATCCAATTTGTTTTTTCCAAATCCATTTTAGACCAATGACGTAGACTCCTGTTGGTCTTTCAACCAGTTCCCATACTTCAAGACGTTTGAATTGGTTGAGTTCTTCTTGCATGGATTCAATCCAGTTGTCTTTTGTCATTGCGTCTTTGATGTTTTTAGGTTCAGATTGGCAGACAGTGAGTGCATAAATGCAATGTTCACCGTCTGTGTGAAGACGTTGTCTCGTAACGACTGGTTGATTCGGGTTGCCAATAATGTTTTCCAGAGGATGGTCTTTCGTCCATCTATGTGTGGAGGGTTGATGTTGGTATACATTGTGCAGATTCTGAGGATTCAAATGGTTTGTTGAAGATTCCGCGACATCCGGTGCAGCAGTCTCATTAGCAAACGGGTTGAAGAACGCATTTGGATCAAAATCTGCAGGTGGGGTACAACATTCAGAACATCATCAGCAGTTTCACCATCATTGTTGGAAGCGGTTTGTTCAACTGTTGTGGTGGAGTCAACTGGTGTAGGTGCATCTGCAAAAGTAGTTGTTGTAGCAGGTGTATCGGTAAAGAGTATTATCGGTTGAGCAATGCGGAAACAAATGCGGATACACCTGGAGCACGTTCATCAATATCGTCACTGAACAACGGAGCAAATAACCTTTCCATTTGTTGACGAGTAAGTTGGGGCTTTGTTCAGCTGATGATGGGGTTTGGGGGAAGTTTAAGCGGTTGTGACCGGTTCTAAGTGTTATACTCGTAAGCCATTTCCGTAAGTTCATCGAAATGAGCATGAATCGCTTCCATCACCGCTTTGTACGACGATTCCAGATTCGGAAACCTTTGGAATTATCAAAGTATCCGATAAAGACTCCAATGTCAGCTTTGGCTTTGAGCTTTCCAAAGTCATCACGATCATTATTCGGATAGCAAAGAGATCCAAATACATGAAAGTGTTTTAGATTCGGTTTTCTCTTATGGACGAGCTCGAAAGGTGTTTTGTTGTGGCGCTTTGTAATCATAGAACGGTTTTGAGTATAGCATGCAGTAGATACAGCTTCTGCCCATAAGTAATCTGGAAGTTTAGCATTGATTAACATTGTTCTTGCAGCTTCCACTAACGTTCGGTTTCGTCTTTCGACAACTCCGTTTTGTTCTGGTGTACGTGCAATAGATGTCTGATGCTGAATTCCCACTTTCTCATAGAATTCACGAAGAGTTTGATTAACAAATTCAGTGCCTTTATCTGTTCTGATTAGTCGAACGGTGTTTCGTAGCTGAACTTGTATTTTCGTGAGAAAGGTGATGATCATTTGTGGAGCTTGATCTTTGCTTCGAAGAAAGTAGACCCAAGTCCAGCGTGAATAGTCATCAACAATTACTAAGATGTAGCGTTTGCCATTGATCGCTTGCACGCGCATCGGGCCACACAAATCCATGTGAAGAAGATGAAGCAGATGCTGAGAGCTGTGTTCCACCTTTGAAGGAAAATGAGCACGAGTGCTTTTGCCTTGTTCACAAGCTGAGCAAAGGTGATCTTTAGAATACCGAAACCATGGAAGTCCTTCAACTAGTTTGTGTCGAGCAAGGTTGGTGATGGTTTGAAAGTTTAGATGTGAGAGACGACGGTGCCATAGCCAGGATTTTGTTGATGTTGCCTTTGAAAGTAAACATATGGGAGATGAAGCAACCATGTCTTTCATAGAGATAGTGTAGAGACTAGAATTACGCGATCCAGACATAAGGTCATTTCCTTGTAGATCACGAATGAAACAAGTTTTCTCCCGGAAAGCAACCTCCAAATCTCCATCACAAAACTGACCTACTGAAAACAGATTATGACCGAGGCCTTCCACATAGTAAACCCTGCTAATTTCGATGTTCCCATTGACATAGTCTCCGTAGCCCATGATAGCTGCGCAGTGATCATTCCCGAACCTGACAGTGCCAATGAACTTTGCAACAAAGTTTGATAACAGTTTAAGATTGCCTGTCATGTGTCGGGAACATCCGCTATCAACAATCCAGAGACTGATCTGTATCACCTGCATTACACACAGATGGAATAGAAGTAGATGTGGAACCCGAAATGTTAGAGGGTTCCGTAGCAGTTATAGTAGATATACACACATCAATAGCTTTAGGTATCCACTTAAATCCTAGTGTGTTATATATCCATTTCTGCCATCTATAACTACTCTTTGCTTTAGTCTTAGTGAATGCACTAGGTGGTACTACATTCCTAGGAGGTGAAACTGGAGCTACAGGGACAGCAATGCGTTTCTTAGAATCTAAAGATGGCGGTCTACCAAGCACAGACTTAGAAAGATTAGTGGGCCTAGAGGTATTCCGGTTCTTAGGATTCCTTAAACGAGAGATGATAGCTTTAGCAACACATTTATCATGGCAATCAGAATTCATACTTTTACGACAAATATCACAAGGTATATCAAAAGTACTTAACGGTTTAGCATTCGTTACATCACTATTTCTATTACATTTGCCAGACGCAATATCTATAGTGGAGGCAACTTGAGTCTTATTCATAGTCCTAGGGTGTTCTTCTACTTTAGCATTCTTGATTGATCTTTTCTTAGGTCGCAACTTCCTATTCTTCGATTGAGTGCTCTTAGGCTGTGAAGTGCGGACGTTTGGAAAAGGCTCAACTATTCCTGTTTCAGAGAAGGAAGCACGTTAGCAACTTGTGATTTGGGAGTAGAAAGTCTAGGTTCATGATTACTAAGTGTTACTGGGACTAATCTCTTAATGATGGTTGGCGGAAGTTGTTCATACTTTCCTAACATTTCTCTTAACTTGATGATAGTGTGAATCAGATCTTGATTTTCAGACCGAACATTTCCAAAGAAAATGCATAACTTCCTTAGTGTGTGCAAGATAATTATCAAGTTCATTTGATGCTTCATCACGAGTCTTTTTGAGTAAATCAAATATGACACCATATTCCTTTTTAACTTTTAAAAGTTCTTGTTCATATTTTGAGATTTGACACTTAAAAGACACGCTTTGATCATCCAGTTGCTCAAATTTAGGATCAGAAGATTTTGCACGCAATCGGGCGATTTTATGTTTAAAAGCAATTTGTTGATCGTGAATATCTTTTTGACACCAATTAAGACGACGAATTGCATTTGAAAGTTCGCTTGACAATCGTTTGTTTTCAACTTTTAAGGACTCGACCAAGCACATTATCGTGTTCTCAACATTTACCACAGAATCAACAAAGATCACAGAGGTATGATCAAATACATATGACAAAGAATTCAATAACACAACATTATGGACATCAGCACAGATGGACATCTTTCAAGAGTCGATCAACATCTTTTCTCAACATTTTCTTTTTACGTTTAGTATTAGAAATAGATGTTTCGGTTTTCTCGAAAACGACCTTCATCACTCCAAGTTCCTTATGAAAATCCTTTTCCCAAGCTAATGCACAATTTTTCAAGTTTTTAACATTAGGTAAAAGATTTTTCTGAAAAATGTCTCTTTGTTCTCGCTCCAGAGGCGATTGAAAATGATCAATTTTGATTTCAGAACGATATTCTATCTCATGTTGTAAAATTTTGAGGTCACCCATGAAGATGTCAAAATATCTAAGAATTTTTCGATTTTCATGTTTTGAATTTACTTCACTGATGGAAGGTAAAGGACCATAAATTTGTGCATAATCTGGTTGGGGATTAACATTAGAAGACTCAGGTGTTTTAATGATAACTCTTGGTGTGTTAGAAGAATCCGTTGGTGTGACGAAAGTGACCGCCTTAGAATAGTTAAAAGGTTTGTTGTAAACAACTTTTTCTAATTTTGATCGACTCTCGTCCTTCTCGCATCTAATTCCTCTAGACGATGATATTCAACAACACTCATAACAGAATTATCAACTTTATATTCTGCACCGGAAACTTCAGGATTAGGTTTGAATGCTTTTGTTGAAAGCTTAGGTTTGTAATCAGCAAGATTCGGTCCATATCCATTTGGATTGGGTTTTAAAGTAAACTTTTCAATGGTTGTGACCGACTCGCCATGTTTGTAAACAACAGCTTTAAACTCTTTAAGTTTGTTTTGCAAGCCGATGATTTCTTCAAGATGATCATCTATTCGTTTCGTTGAATGCTTTTTGTATGCAGAGAACTGTTTTTGACAAGTTAACAACTCAGCCTTAGCTTTTGATTTTCCAAGGTGAGAGCGTTAATTTGCTTTTTATGTTCATGTTTCAGCTTGTTCTATTTCAGCACAACAAAGCATTCTTCGAAGCGGCTAGATCACGAATCTGTCTTTCTAAATATTTTTCATTTTGATAAGATTTGGCAAAGGCTGCTTCAAAACCGTTTTCACGCTTTTCTTGAGTTTTGAAAAAGTTGAGTTGCTTTTGTAAACATTCAAAATCCTTGGTTAACAATGCATTTTTGCATTTCAAGTCCTGATTAATGGCACGACATTCTTCCACTATGGTTTGTTGGTCTTGTATTAAACGAGCAAAATCTGGATGAGGCAAAAGTTCGGCGGGTTCAACGTGAGTCTCAACATGATCATTACGGAGATCCTCAAGTATGACCACGGAGTCAATTTGATTATCAAGGGAAACCGGTTGGTCATCTTGATCGTCCAAATATAACTACGGGTCTAGTTGAAAATCAACTGAATGAGATGTGGATGACTCATTTTGAACATTCTGAGCCTTGCCGGATGCGGATGTTGGCGGAGATATGAGATCAGAGATAAATATGGTTTGTTCGGGTACCGGAGACAAGCCATCAGTGTCATACACTGGGCCTGTGTCACGCATGTGTAACTCCTGCATATTAGCCATCAACATAACAACTGCATTGGCCTGCAAGTCCTCCATATCATCATCTGAGTCAGTATTTGCCATAAAGCTCTGTTCTTTGTCTGTGAGAGTTCCACCAGCTTCATCCTTAAGAGCCAAAAGAAGAGCCTCTTTGAAATAAGCACTGCCCTTAGTCCTTGGCTTTGGGCATGCATTAGCCAGTGTCCCTTCTCATTGCAGTTGTAGCATCGAAGACCATTCAACCCATGCCGAGCATTTCCCTGTTCCACCACTTGAGCTCTGTTGTTATTCCTACCCACAACATTAAACCCTTGACCACCGCCCATCTGACGACCATAACCACGATTCTGAACTTCAACTCGTCCATTGTTTACAACAGCTTGATTCCTTGTATTAGATGAGGAACGAATACGGTTGTTGGATTTGTTGGTATAACGGCTAAAGGCATTAGCAATCATAGCAAATCCTTGTTGCAATGCTTCGAACGGATCGGATTCCTCATTATGAAGTGCTTGATCATTGTTGTTGTAAGGGACCAACTGATTTTGTTGAGGTTGATGTGATTGATCATTTGGTGGGTTTGAAGCAGTTGGTTGAGTTGCTGGTTGAGGAGAATAATTTTGTTGAGCATATAAGGCAAGTTGTTGATTTTCCGGATGTGTGGGTGAAGCAATTTGAGCACGGAGAATCCTTTCCCTATCAACTTCCTTTTCATGAGGCTTCAAGTAATCGTACAACAATCCGTAGGTAGACTGATGCATGTTTTTAGCTTGACGGAGAAAAATGACATACTTCTCCCATTCAGGACCAAGACTACTTAGGAACTTAGTATTCACTGCAATTCTTGGCATGTGGATGTTGTGTTTATCCAAATCATTGATGATGTCTGAAAATCGGTGATGATAGGACTCGAGTGTCTCTCCAGTTTCAATCATGAAGTGTTCATAAGCCAAGTAAATTTTGGATTCCAAATCTTCCTGATTGAGTACTGATCCTTCCATAAGAAGACTTATATGATCCCACATTTTCTTTGCAGTCTTTTGAGCATCAACACTACGAAGAATTAGGTTTGGTAATCCTAGGAGGATATATTCCATTGCAAGCTCATCTCCTTCATAGTGTAGAAGTTCTTGAGGATTCAAGTCTGCAACAGTAGCAATGTTCGTTTGTTCATCTCTTGGTGGAATGGCATTTGGATCTCCGGGTACAATGACAGTAGGCATCTCAAAAGGACCTTCCAAGATAACCTTCTTTAAGAACTTTCCATGTGGCTTCTTTAGATCACAAAATCTAAAGAACCTTATTACCCATTGATCGTAGTTTCCTGGAGTGAGCATTGGAGGTCTATCAAGTGAACCAGCCTCATGAATTGATTGTTGGTTGCTTAAAGTTTCAAACATCTTTGCAAACCAAGTGGGTTCCCTCATAGTGATCCTTGATGGATGTTGATTAAAGTCATTTGTGTACGGTTGAGCTTGAAGACTTTGTGGTGGTTGAACCATTTGAGGTTGTGGATTTGCAGCAAGTTGTGGAGTATGTTGTTGGTTAAATTGTTGTTGATAAATTGCTTGTTGTTGATTCCATTGTTGATGTTGTGGAGTTAGTTGTTGTTGACGCTGAGGATGAGGATAAGTGTAAGGGAAATAGTTAGAGTATGGTGGTTGTGACATGTTGATAAACTTGTGTTGGTAAAATGGATCTTTGTAGTCGAATGAACCTTTGTTGATGAAGTGTCCTTAGGCGTAGAGAAGACAAGAACCAAGTAGTACTTATGCGTAAAAACACCAAAAATTACGCGTAACAATAAGGAGTTACGCGTAGGTTTTAGCTTACGCGTAAGTACGAAAAAGCACTAAAGTTAGGCGTAGACAAAAGTTAGGCGTAGAAACTTAGGCGTAGGATTTAGCTTATGCGTAAGACAAGGCTTAGGCGTAAGAAAATCTTAGGCGTAGGATTTCTACGCGTAAGGTTGAGCTTACGCGTAATTTTAGGGTTTTATCCCAAATGATCTTTTACACTATCACAGTGCAAAAGATATCCAAAGTCGACGTATTTTCAGACTTATCCAAGTAAGAAAACACGGAATAAACCACGAAAATGAAGATCAAACCAAGGATAATCTTACGCGTAATTTTAGGGTTTCAATACGCGTAGGATTACTCGTAATTTTGATTTTGCCCAAAGATGTTTCTAAACCAGTTTTTTGTGATGAGATAGCTTCAATAACACCAAAATAACACAAAAGTGTGAGACTTGATGATCCAAAGCACTCAAAACAGTTATGCGTAGAATGACACCCACTAATAAAAACTAGTTCAAAAACAATGATCCACGCATAAAGTTTGAAACTTTTGCCAAAAACAAGTATTTTAACACCTTAAAACGTTGAAAGTACAAGAATCTTGGATTAAAAATGTAAAAACCAAGTTTTGAAGCGTACCAAAGATCACGTTATCTTTACGCGTATAACCAAAACCAAAAAAACTTCAAAAACAAAAGTGTGCACCCAACTATTTGGCGATTGATACCACTGTTAGGTCACTAGGTTTACCACACAAGCTTAATAGAAAGATAGAGAGGAAGGCGATTGAACAAGATCTAACACACACACACACACGAGATAATATGACCGGTTAGGCGTAGAGTGTTTGTGAAAGAAATAACTTGAACAACCAACCTTCAAATGAAGGTTTACAAGGGGTATTTATAGGAGGGAAGCTAGGGCAACACTCCTAGTTCCCTTCCTTTCCTTATTGGGCTAGGCCTAGGCTTATGGGCCTTCTACATAAGCCTAAGGCTAATAACAAACATAAAGGCCATAATAAGCTAACTATTACATATGAGTAACTAACACTTGAATAAGGTTTAGGAGTGATTCCAACAAAGTCAAAGATGATTCTTCGTCAATGTCAAAGAATCTACAAAGTTTAAAGACTCGAGAACTACATCATTGGTAACCAAAGACAAATAAAAGTGTGACCATGGTGGAGAAAGGCGAGGAGACACCTAACCAAACGAAGTTGACAACGGCAGAATACCACATTATCTGATCACAAAGCATGAAGGAACAAAAATCTAGACTATTCTATATCTACACCCAAAGTTCAAGCTCGAGAAAAGTAAAGACCTAATCAAGTGGATCATCTTTTCAATGACCACCCCTTAGGGGGATATTGTTAGCCTTAATAGTTTTATTAGAAGTGATGGTCATTCACGTTTAAGAACTTTGTAACGTGTGTTAGATATCGTGCTAGAATAGTCAACAGGCTCGTGGATTGGGCTAAGCTAAATGGCTAGAAGTTATGTTAAGCTAGCCTTGAATAAGTTCATGTTACCCAATCCAATCCAAGCCCATCCACGAGGCCCATGGAAAGCCTTTTAGGGCATTTTGTCTTGTACTATAAATACCCCTCAAATTCTCATTTGAGGGGTGTGCTTGAGTGTGTGTGTGTGTGTTTTCTTTGGAATAACGTTTCCTTTCTTATCTCTATCTCTCTAAACATACATGACTTGTAAATATATCAAGTCACCATCTCTCATCTTTTCCTTTCTTTCTTCTATGCATAGCGTAATTGTTGTGGTTTACGCATAAAGCGTGTTTGTGTCTAAAGTTGTGATAAGGTATACGTGATAAAAGTGGTTTTACAGAATCACTTAAATCCGAGTTCGTATGCAAAAGTTATGGCCAAACAAAGATCGCTACTTCGCGCGATGATTGTGGAGCTTGTGACGGCGGCACCTCTTATGGTTGTGACGCCGTCTTCATCTTACACTCTGACACCGATTGGATCAATCTAGGGCGTCCTGAAGTTGGATGACGCCTACTCTTTTAAAACCTGATGCCGTCCTTGTAAATAAGCAATTTCGCTATGCCATGAGTCGTCTCAAGATATCTTGGACGACGCCGCAGCTAAGCATGACGCCGCCCCTCTAGTTTCAAATACTGAGTAGTATCTCGATTCTTGCCTTTGGTCATTTTCTTCGTGTATTCGCCCCTTTTCATCCGAATAAGTGTCATTCCAGCACTTTGCCTTCAAGATACCTAAAAAGTGAAAAGGAACGATATTAAGTAATAACGGATACAAAAGTGATCAAATAAGGGCTTAAACGACCCCTCAAAAAGGTACATTTTAAAACCTTATCACTACTCCCTCGATAAACCATGAAACTATACTTGTAATAACCAACTTTACAATTTAGAAACTTGTAAACTTTTCTTTAAACGCTTGTGACATAAATTATGAAGATACTTGTGATAACCATTATGATTTTCTAATCATAACCAAACAACCTTGTAACTTGTGTTTACAAACCATATGACACTTATGATATATAAACAAAACATATGTTTTAGCTACTAAGTGCTACAATACTAGAGAACTTCATGTTAGGGGTTCATTTGGGTAAACGGATCGACGAGTTGCTGGATTTATGAATTAAAGTGTCCTAGCTCCTCGAACGTTTACTACATGACCTCTGAATTGTGATGGCCCGAACGGTAGTATGATATATATAAACTAAACACGTTTTCACAACTAGAACATTTCTATAAACGACATATACAAAAACCATGTACTACATCATGATCAATATAAAGACGTATATAGGCTTGTTATTTCTTTCGCATCATTATTTCAAACTTAAGTCGCAACATCCTATTCTAGGTTGCTCGTAGAAGTTCTCATGGCATATCTATCATTCTCATTATACATTTGATATCATTTACTCTGAGGTGAGTTCATAGCCCCACTTTTTATTACTTGATTGTTTTACAAACCCTTGAGGGAGATACATGCTTTATTTTAAACCGAACACATTGCTTTCAAAAGGTATGCTTATCTGATTGTTTTATTAGCATTAAGTTATCGCATTTGCCAAACTTAAGTCCCTTAATCATGAATCATTAATCACTAGTGATAGTGGGCGCGAATATTGTGAATAGATCTATTGGGATTGACGAATCCCGTTTGTGTTGACCGGTTAGGCAAACAAACGCACTATATTTGAGTAACATTGGTAAAAATGGTAATTTTTACCTGATAGGGCACCCACCGACATTTTCACTAATTAATTTTGGAACACGTTAACGCCTTGATTGCATGATGCTTAGCCTAATAATAACTGTTTTATTTTCAAACCATTGGTGTGAGTCTATAGCTCACACTACAAACATAATGTGTTCAACCATCAAACAAACTCTATGAATTTCACTCAACCTTTGTGTTGACAGTTTTAAGCATGTATTTCAGGTCCATAATGTACGAGGCTGGCATGGAGGAGCACGGATACTCAAGAAGGCCATAAGTTTTATTATCATTCGAAAACCCATTTAATGTATTTTGTAAACCGTGAAACTACTGGGACCTCATTTTTGTAAACTCTGGTATTTATATAAATCGAATGATAAACCTTTTAAAACGACTCCATTAGAGTTCGTTTTCTATTGTTATGACGGTTGTGCCATGAAGTAACACCCAGTTTAAATTCCGCTGCGTACCACGAAATTGGGAGTGTTACAGATTGGTATCAGAGCCTTAATTATAGAGAAACGGGTCTAATTGTGACCTAAACTATAACCACTTTTACACAAAAATATTTTATAGCCTTTCGCTCTCCGTGCCTTCCATCCTCTAGACGATTATGTGACTTCTAGGTAGTTTATGCTACACAAACATATTAGTATATTGATATATATACACTCGACATACTTTCAATCATAAATGATGTACTAAACATATCTACGTATGCCTATTCTAAGGCATTGTGGCACAATCATATTTTCCTAATCATGTATCTACTCGTGCATTTTAGGATTACGAAACTTTATCCAAGACATTGTAACTGATTATAATGGTCTTTCCTACTTCCCAAACATTGTGAGATACAATGGTCTCATTCATTTTTCAAGACACTGTGAGATACAGTGGTCTCATTTATTTCTCAAGACATTGTGAGTTACACAATGGTCTAATTTATTTCTCAAGACATTGTGAGTACACAATGATCTCTCTATCATTTCTCAAGACATTGTGAGTTACAAATGATCTCTCTATCATTTTGCAAGACATTGTAAGTTACACAATGACCTCTCCATCATTTCTCAAGACATTGTGAGTTACACAATGATCTCTCCATCATTTCTCAAGACATTGTCAGTTACACAATGGTCTAATTTACTTCACAGACATTGTAAGTTATACAAAGTCTCTAGAAGTTATCTTATAAACCTTATATGATATTGTTTTACATAAAAACCGTCACAGTCTATCAATTCCCCTAATGGAAATACAAGAAATGATATTTCTAAAGGACAAATTGATTCATCATCTACAAAAGCTGAAGTTTAGCAACTTTATCTACATTCATCAAAGTTCTATTCTGAAACCTTCATTGTTAAAAGTTCGCCAAGTATGGACTATGTTAGAATTACTTAAAACTTTCTTTCCACACATATCTACCCATACTATCTTCTATGCAATGGAATGTGAAAACATAGGTTACAAGTCTTTTATGGCCGGGACTTGCAACTGAATGGTTTGATATCGCCTTTGCTTAGTGGACAATTTCTCAAAAGCTATGGACATATCACAAGTATACCTAATTTAGGTATTTGAAAATTTTATCGAACCTCGGCTAAATATAGTCTAGTCACCTATATTTAACCTAGGGACAAGGAATATAGTCTGACTAACTATTCGATTTGTAAAATTTTCAAACACTGAGAATAGTTATACAAGGATTATGATCAGGTTACTTTCCTACTTAAACTCGATAAAACACCAGAATTCGTTAAAAAAATCTAGAGACACGATAGTGTCTTACCACTCAGCAAGATCTTAACGCTTATTTATACTACCTAATTTCATTCTTGAAAGTTTTCATTTATGAAATAATCCTAACTACTATCTTGGGATAGTCATCAAATCTTCTCGTCATTTCTTAGAAGTACTAGCCTGATTAGGTTTCAAGGCTATCATTCTGCCATAATCCTTTACAATCCACTTATGATTTTAAAGCAAACTTGACATCTCTACCTAAGAATAATGGTAAGCGTACACTACACTCTTCTAAATCATCAAACATATCACATAATTATTTGAACCCCATTATAAGTCAGTATGTAAAACTTCACAGTACCACGTTTCTTTCAAACACTATACGATATAGCCTTCATCCCGAACCTACCTAAGACACGATCAACTTTGGAAATGGTTTGGATAACCACTTGCCACTATCAAGACTTTCCTACAACGACAATTATCACATCATTATAAACCATTTCACATCAACAATATCTTACACCTTTAGATTATCAACTTAAGCCACCACAAAAAACTTAGAATGGTACATAACACATTCTATGACCAAAAACTTGAGAACGCAAAGATTAGAATTTGGCGCATATACCCACATTTTTCTAGACAATTCAACATCGGATAACACACACTGAATTCCGGGACGGAATTCCCATCAAGGTGGTGAGACTGTAACAACCCACATTTTCAGGTTACTTTTGAAAAGTTACTATTCACTTTCACTATTCATCCCGTAATTTTTTTTTCATTCTCGTAAGTTAATTTATTTTAGTAATAACCTGAGAGTTTGACAATCGTTAGATCATCTTCGCAAAAGTTATTAAGAAAATATCGTTTTAAAGTTTCGTTTTGGTCGGAACACCATTTAAACATCCCGCGCATAACGAAAATCAACTCTGACAACTTTCCTCACATCCATTAGTTTTAGACCACTATAATCAATTAGAATTTTAAGATTTCATTTAAATGTTACCAAATAAACCCTGAGCCGTATGAGACTAAACTTACGTTTTAAACAATTCTACTTAGACTCAGACTTAACCATTCCTGCACTGTGTTTTCTAAGATGTTTTGACACTTTTACATTTTTGGAAAAATTCAAACATATTTCCCTCCTCCTTTGACCATAAAGAAATTAACCTTGTAATTCCATTTTGCTTAAATCGCGTAACTTTTACCACATAAATTAAAACCACATTTTGACATCTCATGTCACTTATAGACTAATTTTAGTCTAATTTAAATAAATTCACGGTCATTTCCCTGAAATCTCGTTCTTTTCTGATAAATTGCATTTTTCACGTATTTAGCCTACGTTTCAAGTTTTAACAGCGTTTACGCGACCCATTAAACTTATCACTCATTTTTATAAGATAATAATGAGGATATTTATGATTTTAATCATTCCTATAAGTTTCATATTTTTAAGATACCCGGTTTACGTTTCGTGACTTAAATGGCTTACAGTTAGCGATTAACGGAACCAAAACTCACTCCGTAACCAAGATAATACAAAGACTATCCACCTAAGTCATCTTATCTCTATATGAATGACTTTAGGGAGGGGAGTCATCATTTTGGTGGCTTGATCTTAACCATGGTTCATTTTGATCTTTACATGTGTCTTAACTTAACCATGGTTAACATTTAACCCAATATATGGTTAACCAAACTTTTCATCCTATAAATACCAATATATGGTTGGAAATGGTATGCGTTTGGTATGTGGATTATTGGTGATGAATGAGTCTCTCATGATATGTTTGTTAGAGGATCGTTTTTGTGGAAGAAAAGTAGGTGGCAGAGTAAATTTGATAAGTGTTTTAGGGTTGAGATTTATTAGGGTTAAAGAGGTTGTTATGTTGTGTTATATATACAATCGGTTAACATATTTAATAATGGATCAGGATTTATCATTTTCTAACCGGTCCTCTAATTGAAATCCATATGGGCTTGTCTAAATTTTTGTGGGCCGTATGAGTGTGTTATGATTTAGCAAGGTCTTTATGGTCTCGTGGATAATTACTAATGGAATGGGCTGATATTAAGATTTTGTTATATGAAATTTTTATAATTTTGGATACAATGGTATTATTCGTGGTATAATGTTGGTTGGTTGGTAATTCAAATTTTACAGGATATAATTATTCACGGCTTGAGTTAGTAATTGATCTTTAATTGGTTCAAGGTTCTTATCCGGTATTATTGATTTGGTATTGAAGTGACGGTTTAAACGTTTTAATTGGACTTGGGGTCGGGTCAAATTCTTTGCGATTTGTTATATGTAAAAGATATTGGAATGTATGAGATGATCATTGCAAGAATTTACATTGACCGGATCGGGTTAAATAGTTATTTGGACCAGGCTTGAAATTATATGATATTGAATGAAGGACTGATGGGCTTCTCTAACTTGGATTGTTGATGATGTGTTTTGATGACGAGATTTGTGAAAATGAGATTTGATGATAAGATTTAATGGATTATGATATTTGATCATGAGCTTTGATGATGAGAGTTGTTGAGTTATGCGTCTTGACACTTTGTTGTATACTTTTTTCACGAAGAATATTATGTCACGGCTTGAAGTGTTTATTGATAATGTTGACTACGGGGTTGTTTGGATGGTATTTCTTATTTGGATTTGAAGTGAGGTTTTCCGGGCGCGTTTACTTATTTCATCTTCTTTCTTTCTACCCTTCCGCGAAGATGACTTGTTTGGGCATTTATAGTGTGTGATAAAGACTTGGCGTTTAGTTACTTTTGTGATTCTTTCTCGCTTAACCCACAACGTAACTATCACTTCGGTGTCTCACGCGGTTGAGGATGTGTCAAGAGGTTTTGTACATTGGGTACAGCGTTTCTTTTTCACAAGGATTAGTACAAGCTTAAGTAACAAATCTGGGGAATTCTACTTCATGTTCAAGAATGGTATATCAGGTTTACTTCTTCTTGTGGTCACTGCAATAGCCGACTAAATACGTGAATGGTGAGTTTACCAAAGTGTTCAAAGGATAAGATGTGATCAGCAATTCTCATGGGATATTCAACGCCACAGAATATAAATGATGCTTCACAGTCTTAGCAAAATCTTTCAAGAATCTTCAATGTCATTCATGATTTTTCAAGATGTTTGCTTATGACAAGAACTTCTCGTGTAAATGGTCGTACACGTTATGATGCTTCCGAATGTTCAAAACCATCATGGGGGAGAAACGTGTACTTTGATGTTTTACGGTTAACCTCTAGGGGAAAGTAGTATACACTACTCTACTAAGTATGGTTTGTGAAGTATTCAACATATGGGAAAAGAATTGTTGATGATAGAGAATGAACCGTTGATGAACCGATGCATGTTCCCCTAAAACAGATATTCACCATAACCAAAGTTGTCATAACACATTCTAGCTGACATTGTTTACGGTTTTGTCTTGATTTTGTAAAATCCCGCGAAAGAATCTATTTCTCGGTTTGAATCATATACTTGTAAAATCCCGTGACAATGGAAACATCCTGGTAATTGTAAAGTGCATTTCCGGATCTATCTTACGGTTTATTCTTGGTTTTGTAAAATCCCGCTAAAGAAACTATTTCTCGGTTTAAACCATAGAATTGTAAAATCTCGTAATGATGGAACCATCCTGGAGAAAGGAAAGTGTATTTCGGGATCTTATTTGATGTTGGTGCTATGGTTTCTGCTTCGAAGAAGGGATAAAAGGGTGTACTTCATGAATTGGGTGTTTGTTTGGATTGTCCTCATGGCAGTTTGGCAATTACTTAGTTTCTGGGGAATAATATGTGTTTAACCATGATCGGTATGAAACCATTATCATAGTTCACTTAAATCGTCAAAGGAGGCTAGATTTGAGCTTTTAACTAGAAGATATGACAATGGTGTTAATTCATTATTATTTATTTGAGGATGAAGTGAAATATCACGGTGAGTGTACTTAGTATCTGTATAGGGGGATGGTTGGATGAAGATTCTTGAGATCCTTGTTCGAGCTTTTAATATTTTCAAAAACGAAGACTTGGAAATCTAGTTATTTTTTGGTGATTTTTCTTTTTCTTTTACCACTTGGGGGAAATTGGTCTCTTACTACCACAAAATAACTATCACTTTAAGGAGTTATGTTGTAGTGCTTAGTGTCACATTAAATTGTGGATTTTCAAGAGGTGATGTACGTCTTATACTTGATGGTTGGTTGGTTGAAGAGTATAGAGTACTTAGAGATTCAAAAGGGCATGAATTCTCGGCACCGCTCTTTGTTACATATGCGCAAGTTTAAGTCACGAGTTCGGGTTAGTTTACTTCAGGGTCAAATTCATCGTATTGGGTTTTCTCCATCAGCTGTCACAACAAAGAGCCTACTGAATGATAATGGGGTGATTAAAAGTTTGCCAAGAGTAGATGAAAAGAGAGAGATTATGACATTTGAACACAACAGTTCAAGCCTCGTTCTCTAAAGAAAAGTATGCGTTTGGTGCGCTTTATCTTGAAAGAAGAAATCTTCTTATGACGTTTGAACACAACAGTTCAAGCCTCGTTCCTCAAAGAAAGAAATGGTACGCTTCAGTCGCATTATCTTTGGAAGAAGAGAAATCTTCTTATTATGACCATTCTCATCAACATGCTTCATGCTTTTTCCATGCGTTTTCAGTCTTCAAGTGAACCGAACTACTGTTGATTGTTTTCTTATTCCACTTGCTCAATTATAATGACAATGGCGACATCATATGCTACCTTTGAGGGGGAGAAGTGTGAATAGAATACATTTGGATGATTTTCACTTATTTAATCAAGAATGGCAACTCCGTATGCAATTCTTGAGGGGGAGAAGAAGTGTGAATTTACTGCATGGTGGATTGATATATGAGAATAAATAGTCAAACAGCTCCAAACTCATGTAAGAACCGAGCTTCTTCTTATCGGGTCATATCTTACATGGAGTTTCTTCTAAGAGTCGTTGGTTGACATCTTCTCCGCAGGACTATGAGTTTAATGACAAAGTGCTTCTTGTTGCGGGGCTGATTTCCTTGATGAACATCTTTCTGTTCTTGTTTGATTGGGAGGGATTTGAATTAAGGGGATTTGCTATATATAAGTTAACGGGAATGCATTTGGTGTAAAGAAGATGCTAACTGTCTATTTCCCCATTCGGACAATCTTGAAGAAGGTCGAGTCTACAGTCTGTTCTACATTTTCTGCTACACATTAGAAGACTAAAGGCGAATTGCATTTAACGATCTAAAGACTTCTTCTTATTTTGGGCACTCATCATAAAGATTGTCGGTTTAGGGGAGAGCACTAATTGGGGGAGAGTGAAAAGTCAAGATTCAATCCCTAATTAGATTTGCTTACGTAATTCTTCAGCAAGTTGATTCTCACAGATACATCTGAGCTTATGATGTTCTTCTCAATAGATTTCGAGTATATGGGCCTAAAATGTGTTGCTGATTCTGAAGTATCAAAACCAGCAAGGGGGAAGGAGACACGCATCTAAATACGAGTAAACTTGATAAACGTAATACTTCTAAGTGATTGAAGATATCTCGGGAAGACAAATGTCTTTACCGCATAGAAACTCAATGTTTGACTCATGGCGTTTAGTGTTCTTATTCCAACTATGTGGGGGAAGAGATGGAAGAGTTAGTTTCTGAAGATAAAAGAGGTACATAAGTGTGTGATGATTTTGATGTTATCGCAATCATGAGGAGAAAGGTATGTACATTGGGGGCGCTTTTCACTTGAGGGCTTAATCAGTGATTCAGAGATATAATCACTTATTCCAGAGTTGACATCCGTAGAGATAATCAGTGATTCAGCATGCTACTTTAGTGTTATCGGTTATTCTTTCTTTGGGCATTTGGGTACTTCGGGTTCTTGAGCTTCATACACTATCATCAGGGGAGAGAAAAATATACATCGGGGTTATTCTTTGGCTATCGGACTTAATCTGCTATTTCGATGTTATAAGTTTCTCTGTCTTTGGGTATATGTGTATTTGGGTTCGTGAGCTCTATTCTAAGAGACTGACTGCATCAATTCTTCTACTTGGGGGAAGTGGTTTCTTGACACCTTTTGGTATGGATCGCTTCAGACGTCAGTAGAAAAGAAATATGAGAAGATTGTTTTATGTGTGGGATGATACGTTGTTGTTCTATTGGATGATATAACCTCGAACGAAAAATCACGATGATTATTCTTAAAAGGAGCAGCAAGATCGATGATAATGGTGTGCTTCTTTGTGCACCTGGCTAAGGCAAGCTTGAAATAGAGCTTCAAATCTGCTCAACTAAAGGATTTTCAGTTTGGGGGGAAGCTACCAAAGTCTCACTTTCAGATGGTTCAATTTCTCTCAATTCAGGAGCCTCGAAAGCTTTGGTGGTGAATGTTTAAGAGATGATGACTTCTATCTTCTACAACGAGGCTGCTCGATATCCTTATCTCGGTACTCGTATCATCATCTTCTTAAACTATATCATCTACTCTATCGTTGTAAATATTTATCAAAAACCAAATACAAAAATATAAAACCAACAAAAAAAATAGAAAATTATAAAACCAACAAAAACCCATAAAAATCAGAAAATTTAAAAATACCAAAAATATGTTTTCTCAAGACATGTCTTCTGGTATCGATAACATCTACGGTCTTAGAAATGTCATTCAATAATGGTACGGGACCATAGATGAAGTTCGAGCAGGAGGTGTATATATTCTTTTCAAAACATGTCTCAAAATATGGCTTGCAGTTACTTTAGACTGTAACCCGTGCTAAAACTATCGTTTGTTATTATTTCAGATAGCAACCCGATCTTCAAGAAAGGAAAGTGCTGCGCTAAATCGATTTCACAAATTTCGTGCACTTATCCTAAAACTAATTGAGGAAAGTATGTCGAAGGACTGCTGTTCCTACTCAAATATTTTTCCTTCAAAAATTCTTCAGAAAAATATTTGTTTCAACAAAATGGTGGAAAATAAGTTGCTTTAAAATCAATCAGATTTGGTATTTTCATAAATTTTCAAAACCCAATCAATGACTACAGCACTTTTAAAAATTTTCAGAGAAAGAGTCATTGATTGAGGGAGAGAATGTTTTCCAAATTTATATCATCTATCGGGCTTATCTAATTATCCTATATGCTTAAATGAAAAACATGTTTGCCTACATCGAAGGACTAGGAATCTAGGATGTGATATTAGGATTAGATGATTAGAGTTTGGTAACATATTATTCCCATGCATTTGTATGATCTGATTGATATGATTGGATTAACTTTTATTAGTCGATTGTTGTTTGGGTGTTGTCGACCACCATATATCTGGATGTATGTCCACTAACATATGCAGGTATACTGGTATATAAGAATGTTCCCGATCCGGATCCCACAAATGAAGATGATTGGATGCCGAAAGGAAAGGGCAACTATTTCTTGAGTCGACAAAAGAAGAAACGGAGTTTAATTTGATCTCTCCATGGATAGTTGGCACGATAGATGCAACTTCAGAGATCTCACTGTATCAGCAGACGGTTTTCTTTCATCCTCTCAGCAACAACAAAAGCAGCTTGTGATTCACCGATTCTCTCCCCCTAACATATCTTTATGCAGGACAAGTAGTGAATAATACCATTTTTCAACAAATATGTTAAAATTGCTTTGAAAATGGGAAAAATATTATTTTGAAAATAAATTGAACTCAAACTTTGGAAATCAACCGGACTTCATTTTTAAACATAAGTCACTCAATCAACGACTACGGTCATTGATTGAGGGGGATAGTGATTTCAAACTTAAGAATTTTCAAACGATATTGCTTCATAAAAGTCCGTTTGTACGTAATAAAGTGGTGATCTAAAGATTTAATGTTATGTCATGATATGATGTTCTTTAAAACTCTAAGATCTTTCAAAATGAAATTTTTTCTGTTCTTGTTTGATTGTGAAATTGTTTTATTTTACTTAAAGATCTTTTAAAAACGATCATACCTGACACTAACAATCTTTAATATCGAAAAAGTGATCCTTATAAATCATTTTTCAAAATTAAATCGAGCCACGTCTTTCCCCTAAAATTTTCTAAATGATTTAAATCAATTGGGATCACAAATCTCAAAAGGTTTGAAATTTTTGATCAGGGGAGAGATCGTGATTTAAATCTCAAATCGGTTTTAAAGGGTGATTGTTTCAAAAGCACTCCTTCCTTCATGTGCCAAACGAATACATAATGCACATGATTGTGGAGGAGCATTTAACCAAAAACCAAGAGAGTATTTAAACAAAGCCACATATTCTCCCATGTTTTCCAAACCTTATTAAATCACTTGGGATCCAAAATCTCAAAGGGTTTGATATTTTTGATCGGAGGAGAATTTGTGATTTAATATGAAATTTGATAAAAGATGATCGTTTTGATTCAAAGTGCAAGTTCTCTCTAATATGTGCTAAACTCTTTCGTATATCGATGCACATATTAAGGGGGAGCGAATGGTTTCTATAGAAAACTAGAAGGGGGGTTGAATAGTTTACCAATTAAAACTTTGTTTTGAAACTAATTGTAAAAGATCAATTGATATTGATCTTAGATATGTTAATGAAATATGCAAGCAATATGTAAGTAAATAAGGAAAGAAATGATCAAACCACAACAAGTTGTTTATAGTGGTTCGGTCTACAAGGACTCTTTTCCTTGCCCTACTCCACTCCTCGAGTCTCACACTCGAGAGTTTAACTTCACTAGTCAACAAGCTCCTTTCACCGCGGAGAAAACCTTTACACTTAACTTACACTATTTCGACACTAAGCTAAATGTCGAGTTCTTTCCAAGGGTACAACCACTCCCACACACAACGTATTTTGAGGACTAAAATACTAACCACTCACACTCACAAGATTATGATGGTTTTAATACAACAATGAAGTATGAATCAACACAAGATCATACAACACTAAACAAACAAGACTTCCAACTTCTCGTTTGAAGCTTGAATGTGACTTGATCTTCTTTGCTACAAAAGAGATCACTAATATGATATGAAACTGAGTTAGAAAGGTTAGAGAGATGATATGTATGAGAGTATGTTAGAAAGGGATGAAAAACTACTTGGCTTGGCATTGCTATTTATAGCCAAGTGGACGGGAGCGTCCACGGACGGGAACCCTTAAAAGGGTTCGCCCGTGTATTTTGGTACGCCCGATCGGCAGTCAAGATATCAAATCATTGCTAAAGTCAACTCTATCTAAGTGAGATTGTGCAAGATATGAAGAGTACAAATCCACACAAATATCTAATGAAATCTTCCAATGATTTCCATGATGCATTACATGATGTCATATGTTGTATTTCTATTTTTAGAAATATGCAAGTACATAAGTAGTGTTTGGTTTTAAGAACCTAACACATTCTAAAATCTACTATCATACATAATGATTAGAGTCATATCAATATGTTACTAATCATAAATGTAAATGTTTGAATGATGAATATATTGTTTGAAAAAGCTTGTTTTAATATCTATTAAACTTGACAAGCTTTAAGCTTTTATACAAATTAAATTTACTTTTGTCGTTAACAAAACTTAGGTAAAGATCAAAAATATAAATAACGTTTAATGACGATATTTGTATTAACAATCTCCCCCTTTTTGTTGAGGACAAAATATAAATTTTATTTTTATAAAAGATACAAAGTTTGTGCAAGAGTTATAAAATATTAGTTTTAGAACTTGAAAAGAGAAAGATAATGCAAGTGTATGATGTTTGACTATTTTTGAAAGTCAAAGTGTTCACTAGTTGATGTATGATGTTGACTTTTTCAGAAAGTCAAAGTATGCAATTGACTTTTTAAGATAAGTCAAAATGTAGTCAAGTTCAATATTTTCTCCCCCTTTTTTGTCTCAACAAAAGTAAGAGGCGATCTTGGAATGTAATGAGCCCGAGCCATTATCTCCCCCTTGATCAAAGCTCCTCCTAAATTGGGTGCATAATGGGAAGATACATGGATTGTGAAAGTAAAAGCTACAAAAAAGTGTTAGTAATAATGATCATTCACAAGCATTTCCAAACACTATGTAAAAGGACCAAGACTATAATAAAAACATCATTCATTAGTTAAAATTGTTCATGAATAAAGATCATGAAATGGGAACACAATGATGTGTTTTAGTACAAGAAGAAAAGAAAAGAAAATAATCCTAAGAAGCTAGAAATGCTAAACTATGACCATCCTAATTTGATGGTGGATGAGAAAGAGCGTTGAGGCTCGAGGATATGATTGAGGATGAACCTCATTTCTTCTTGAAAGTCAAGGACCATAACCCGGGTCCTATCAACGGTTTGGGCCGTTTGCTCACAAGTGGAGCAACCATGCCTAGGGGGTAGTATGTTTGGGAGGGTTGGTGGAATGGTAGATATGTTGGTGTTGGTGGAAATGTTTGGGGTGGTCATGATGGAAGCAAGCAAAGCACTTTGCATTTGCATTGTCTCACTCAGGTGAGAGTCCACCATGCCTTTGAATTGGTGGAGGTTGTGGAGTTCGGCTTGAATCTCCTCTCTAGTGGGATTGGCATCCCACATGCACTCCTCAATGTCCTCAAGATGAGGGAACATTGATGTGGGGAGTGAATGATCCCCATACAAAGGACCATGAATGTCTTTGTGAATGGGGTGGAAGAGAAGAGGTTTAGGCCCTAATGGGGCGTTTGGGTCAAGAGATGACCGAGGTGACTTATGAGCCATCCACTCAATTGAGCCAAAGGATGGCAATGGTGGTGGATGATTTGGCCTAGGAGGCAAGTCATCAAGTCCTCAGAAAGGATTGGGGAGGTTGGTGGAGTGAAAAACAACTCCATGGGAATGAGAGTTGGAGACCTTGGTGAAGGTGGTGAGGGTGTTTTGGATGTTTGGATGGGTGCCGGTGGAGGTGAAGTTGGTGTTTTTGTTGGTGGTGGAGTGGTGATCACAATATGTGATGGATTAGGTGTGGCTAAGGTAAGGTTTGTATCATCTCGGATGGGAGATGAGATTGTGAGTGGAGAAGACTCGGATGAGGAGCTAAGGTTAACGAAGCAACAAGGCCTCACACTAATTCTAGCGGTCTTCTTACAAGGTTTTGGAGATGATTTTGTCATTTTTGACTTTGGTTTGTCTTTGGTAGATGATAGTAAGAATGAAGAGGGTGTGAGGATGATCATGGTAAAACCTCTCAATTTATAGAAGTGATAAATCATGGAGAAATGTGTTTGATTTGATGTTAAGCCATTGAAGAGATGAGGTTTCTAATGATTTGGAAGTGGGTTGAATGTTAGTCATATCACCCAAGTCAAGCCATTCAAGAGAGATGGAGTGAAGAAGAAAAGATTTGCAATAAATGTGTTCTAGTGAGTGGAATTTCCTAATATTGAGATCCCCACGGATTTGAAGGTACCAAAAATTTGGTTCCTTCCTTTATGCAAAAGCTTTGGGTGGATTTTTCGAATTTTTGAATTTTGGTGGGAAATGGATTTCTTATATACTTAAGTGAATTATACTAGTTCTAATAAGGGTATAAGCAAGTTAGGATTGATTTATAAGCATTGGATGGTAATTTGGAATCACGAAATAGTCGAAATTCAGAAAGTTACCTGAAGGATCCACGGCACCAAAATCATATACGGCCGGAACCCTAAAAAGGGTGCTGATCCGCTCCGAACGGTCTATCTTTTATTAGTCAACCACTTGTGAATGGTCAACCATACAAGTCAAACATTTCGAACAGATGCAATTAGTCCCAGGAGAATTATAGTGTTTCCCCAGGATTAGTTAAGTCCCAACGAGGTGTGAAAGAGACAAAAACGTAATACAACGAATCTGTGATGAGTGATATTGAACAAGGAAGGAGTTATGATTGATTTATACTAAGGAATTTAAATCTAATCAAGACTTTGAAGTCATTTTAATTCTATATTTAGCGTTTAACGATTAAAACCTAAAAGCGTACGTTCTGAATTTTAAGTAGCGTAATAATAAAACGTAAATTTAAAAGAATAAAACACCTATGGATATGAAAATGATATTTTTACAATCCTAATAATACTAGAAAATAATTGGAAAAAGAAAATTATTTTTATAACTATTTATTTAATTATTATTAATTAAAAACTATTTATAAATTATTTAAAATGCACTAAAACACAAGAAAATACAAAATTAACCTAGAAAAATGAAATTATAACTTAGAGAAATCTAAAATATTATAAAACTTATTTTAAAACTGAAAATATATTTTTTAGACTTTTTATGTATTTATTATTAATTAAAAAAATGATTTAAAATACTTAAAAACTAATATTAAATAAGAAAAGGACTAAATGAGCTAGGAAAAGTAGGAAATTTTATGGAAAATCTAAAATATTATACTAAGCCTGGGAAAATATAAAAGTTAGATATTACACTAATAAGCTGAATTGGGCAAATAAGCGGTTGAATAAACCTTTGAAATAGCAATAAGCTATCCAAAAGCTACCATAAGCTACTACAGCCTAAATCTAACCTAAATTGAGCTAATGCAACTGATTGGGACCTAAAAGCACAAGCTCTGAAAAAAAAAAAAG
Source organism: Chrysanthemum makinoi (assembly GCA_910596185.1). NCBI lineage: Eukaryota > Viridiplantae > Streptophyta > Magnoliopsida > Asterales > Asteraceae > Chrysanthemum > Chrysanthemum makinoi. The sequence continues at coordinate 32,715,772 of OU343218.1, read as the reverse complement.
CTTCAGATGATTTCAAGTCTCAACATGAAATGGCCCCAATCACCTACTTTAAGCACTTGATAAGCTACCGAAAAAATCCTAAAAATAAAAAAAAAAATTATAATGTGAACAACCACCAGCCAAATGCACCGGAATCGAATTTCAGCCCTAAGGACTTATATTGAAGATTTTAAAATCAAAACTAAGGCTACTTGGGGTTAAATGGCGAATGGAACCTGAGATAATGCAGCTGAGATGATATACTCTAAAAGGTTATGGACTGAAACTACGCTATAGAAGAGACCTAAATCAACTAACTAAACCTACAAAGGAAGCAATTATAAGCAATAAAACTAAAAATCACTAAGTTCTAATAGGTACTAAGGCATTTAACAAATAAAATGAGCTAGGCTAAACTACCAATAAGCTAATGAGTAAAGTAAAAAAGTGACACATTTGTGATGCGTGCAAAGCGACCTAGTGTGCTACTGGAGCTAATTTTAAGCCACCAAAAACCTTCCAAGGTTAGGACCAGACTTCAATAAACTAAAGGATTAGTATAGCCAAGATTAGATAAAAGCGATTTGGAGGCTAAGTAGAGCTTTTAACTGACTTAAATGAGGAGCTCATGGCAGCAGAAATGATTAGCGATCTGAGAACATAAATGAGAACCAAAACAGTTTTCTACTTCAATCTTAACTATGTCAGGGATACTTGAGAACTCAAAATTTGAAATAAGAAAAGTTAGGCATGCAGGCTTGTAAAAATAAGTTAGGCACAATTTAAACATCATTATAGTGAGAAAAAGGACCCCAAGAACAGCAGTACAAGCTATTTTACATCCCAGGTCTGAAAAAGCAGCTTGACTTTTGATCTTCAACTTGATTCCATACAACTATTTCAAACTAAACTCAAACTTGTAAAAACTAAATAATGAGCTAAACTTAGTTTGACCTTAAAAGTCAAGCGGGTTAAAAGCGGTCCTTCACTAATTTGAAGCAAAACCAAACACTCCTAATGTGGGATAAAACAATTCAAAAATGAGAGATTTGACAACTAAAAGAAAAGCAATTGAGCATTAACATAGGCTGGTGGATGAAAGCAATAAATTTTGCAAAAGCGTTCAAAACACAATCGACAGAATTTAGGAAGACATGCGAAAAGTAAATACTAAATAAGCTTAATAAGCTGAGACTTCAATTGCATTTGAAAATTAAAGGTAAGTAAATGGCGGTAATAAAGGAGCTAGAATACTACCATTCTAGACTGCCTTATAACAATGGCATACAATTATATTTATACTACAACTAAAGGTCTTCTTTGTCTATCCTTGTCTTGTGTTTCTTTTGTGCCAATCTCTCCATCAGGTAGGTACCAATGGAGATAATGAGCCATCCAGAGGGTCTTTTTATGCTTGGATTGCCAACTTGAGTTTTTGCTTGTGGGAAGAGGAAAAGATTGGGTAAAGTGGGTTTGGTGATAATGAGGGGTAGTAGGAGGGATGGAGGGTTGAGTGTTTAGGAGAAGAAGAAAAGAGGAGGAAAAAGGTGGGTAGGGGTTTTTTTTTATTTGTCTTTGGGTTTAGTAGCTGGGTATGTTTGATGGGTTTTGATTTGGAATTAATACACAAGGACCATATTTGCCATTTGACCAAACTTGAAGGACCAAAACTGTAGTTTTCCAAAATTAATCATAAGGACTATATTTGACAAGCTAGAATTACCAAAGGACTAAAAATGTTAATTTTCCAATTTAAAATGTCCAGGGGTAAATTCGTCAATCTTCTCGAAGTTGTCATTTTGCAAAACTAGACTTTATAAGGCTAAATTTGACAACTTAAAATTATGAGGGCCTTTTATGAAAATTACTTATTTTTGAATAACCACAGACTAGATTTTTCAATTATTGAATAAAACTGTTCTAAATATTTTTTGTCTTTTGAGACTTTTCAAAGTGTTTTATTTACATTTTGCGATTAATAGAAGGAACAAAATGATGAGTATTTAGACACTCATCAGTGCCGTCTGTCGCTATGCAGTACGGCGGTACCAATTTACATAACGGACGGTACCAAATTATGGTGCCGTCCGATCCGTGAATCTTGAAACGGGGAGTTCGTTTTTAGGTGTGGGGACTTTTCGAAACCGAAATTCTTCTCAAAACATGTTATACTAAACATTTCTAGTTAGGAAAAGCAAATAACATATATATAAACATAGTGGAACATGTATTTTGAGCAAGGCTTATTGATTTTCACATTATAGTGAAAATGGGTAAAATTTGATAGCATACTTCGCTATCCCTGCATGAAATTGTTAGCATTCACCATTGTTTCAGGTTATATTATCATCCTACATAATAAAACAACCAAATTGTATCAAACATTAATGATAATGTATTGTTCCAAACACTCCTTAAAGTACCCTTATTTGTCCAACTTCTTGTAAATCTTGTTCATCATCCTACCAAGGCACTTGAACATTCCCTTAGTTTGCTTGAACTCCACTAATTCATTCTCTATTTCGGGAAGAGACGCATAATACTCATGAGGCGGAAGACGAGAGCTTGGAAGACCATCCCCGGAGCTATTTGATGATGATGATGATGGAGTTGGAGGTTTTGCTCTCTTGCCTTTTGTCTTAGCAACTCGTGCATCACACAAAGGTACAAAGATGTGAGGGATGAGCTCATAGTGAAGGTGCATCCCTTTTGGTTTTGGTGGAATTGGTGCAAAGTTTCTATAGAGACGGGTGAGGAGCATCCCGTATGGAAGAGCAACCGATCCTTGAGTTGGAATATCAATCATTCTCCTAGCTATGTAGTAGGCTAAATTGAATGGTTGACGGTTGGACAAGTTGTAGAGCATATGACAAAGGCAAGCGTTAATGTGATCCCTATTTCCTATGGTGCTAATGACGTTGGCTTAAGTAGCCTCTCCATGGTTCTTAAAGTTGGGCTTCCCCTTCCAAGCCCCCCACCCCTTATTACGTAATCCATTTAGCTCCATTTCCTATGGATCTCGGTTTACTTCTTTTCCTCCGGGTTTTGGGTAACAACCCCGGTGTCACTTTTTGGGTTAAAAAGGTGTTCACGGATGACATCCTTGTCGGCCAAGCGGGTTTGGTAGGGTAGAGAGCGGTCATTGATAGCATCAAGAGCGGTGAGTGACCATTTATCGAGTAGAGACAAGTTCCTCGGTTGGAAAATTCCTAGCACTTGAGCAAAGTTGGCTAAGGTGATGATGTAGTCGTTTTGATTAATTCTAAACCTAAGACAAAATTCATCATCGTCTTCATCACTAAAGCCGGTCACACTAACATAGAATTCTAACACAAACCTAGGACAAATTGGTTCATCGATGTCAAGAAGACAATCGAATTGAATGGCGCGGACTAGTTCTTCACGAAGGTTGGTGTTTCAAGGAAGGATGAGTGAATGGTTCTACCCTCATGGAAATACCTTGATTCTAGACCCTAAATATTTCTACTTGTTCTTTGGTAAGTCCTTTGGTTTTGTGGTGTTTGGGAATGTAGTTAAGGGTGTCTTTGTGATCATAGAATCTTGCGGCTACCATGGTTATTCCTAAGGACAAGAGTTAATATGTTAAAAAATTGAGGAATAAGTTTTAACGTTTTCTTTTTGTTCTAGTGTGTGCCTATATGAAAACAATTTGGAGTTGCGGTTATCTCGACTCATTTTATGCACAAAGATGGTTTTAGTGGGTTGTTTGGCAAATACCATGAGATAACCCAAATGCTCCTAATTCAATGTGGCTTCATTTGAATATACCCGGGAATGCATATTAGTTATGCAATACCTTTAGTATTCAAGAGCATGCAAGTGATGAAAATAACATTTCTATTTGTATTAGCAATGAAAAAATTGTTTTCCTACAAGTGAGAAGCTTTCAAAACTTTGACATGGGGTGTTTGGTTGTTTGAATAGGACCTTATATTCATTATCTATCAATTAGTGGGAAGCATGATTTGTTTATGCAATATGATAATGTAGTACCTAATTTCAATTGATTAGTTATGCAATTTGCAAATTGAATTCATATTTGGTATAAAAGCATACATAGAACCCCATGTAATGATTTGTGATAGTTTTGTGCATAAATAAGAATCCTAGACTAGAATTAAGAGATGAATGTAGTTAGGATACTTACAATGATGTTATCTTCAGTGATTAGTGAGTTGGAAGATGACAATAATGAGCTTGGTTTAAGTTTACACGTTTTGGTAAAGTGGGTTTTGAGGAAGAGGATGATTTGTATATAGCAGTTTGCTTTGTACACCACGGACCAGACGGTTCCAAAAATTTGGTTCCGTCTTTGTTATCGTTTGGTGCCGTGGCTACAGTAGCAGGTACAAGACAACTTTGTTTAGTTTTGACTATTCTAATGTTTTGGGCTATGTTTGTCCTACATGTTTGGTTCCATTAACCCTAAACCAAGTCTAAGAAGATTAAAAGGTTCTCGTTTAAGAGGCTTAGTTAAGATGTCGGCAATGTTGTCTTCGGAGGATACTTTCTCGATTGAAATTTTTCCTTTTTGAACATTGTCGCGAAGAAAGTGATGGCGGATTTCAATATGTTTTGTACGAGCATGTTGAACGGGATTCTTGCTGAGATCGATGGCTCCTTTGTTGTCGCAAAGTATCACAATGTCGTTGAGATGAATTCCATAATCTACGAGAGCTTGCTTCATCCAAAGAGCTTGTTGACATGCCTTTCCGGCTGAGACGTACTCGGCTTCAGTAGTTGAAATGGCCAAGGCGGTTTGCTTCTTTGCAAACCATGAGGTGAGACAATGTCCGAAAAAAGTGCAAATACCACTTGTACTTTTTCTATCGACATAGTCACCGGCATGATCCGAGTCGGCATACACTATGGTTTCTACACCCGTTCCTTTGGGATACCATAATCCTAAACACGTTGTTCCCTTAATGTATCTAAAAATCCTTTTTAAAGCTTCTAAGTGTGATGCCTTTGGGTTTTCTTGAAAGCGAGCACATAGACAAACACTAAACATAATGTCGGGTCTACTAGCCGTAAGATAGAGTAGGCTACCAATCATTCCTCTATATTTAGTGTTATCTACGGATCCACCTTCCTCATCCTTGGTTAGTTTGGTGTCCGAGGACATGGGAGTTTTAGTTGGTTTGGAATCTTCAAGACCAAATTTCTTAAGCATGTCTTTTATATATTTAGATTGGTTAAAAATATGCCATCTTCTAGTTGTTTTATTTGAAGCCCTAGAAAGAGAATTTAACTTTCACCCATCATACTTATTTCAAACTCGTCGTGCATGATTTTAGAGAAATCATCACATAATTCTTGACAAGTTGATCCGAATATAATGTCATCAACGTATATTTGAACAATGATAATATATGATTCCTTTTTCTTGGTAAAAAGAGTATTATCTACTAATCCCATAGTATATTTGTTATCAATAAGAAAAGTCTTAAGTCGGTCGTACCAAGCTTTTGGTGCTTGCTTAGGACCATACAATGCTTTCTTGAGTTTGAAGACATGATGTGGTTTCTCAAAGTCGGTGAAACGGGAGGTTGAGCAAAGACAATTCTTCGTTAATAAACACTTTAAGAAAAGCACTTTTAACATCCATTTGAAATAATTTAAAATCATAGGCACATGCAGAAGCAAGCAATATTCTAATAGACTCAAGCCTAGCTACGGGTGCATAAATTTCATCATAATCAATCCCCTCTTGTTGATTATAACCTTGCGCTACAAGCCTAGCTTTGTTCTAGATACTATCCATTTTCATCCATTTTATTTCGAAAAACCCATTTTGTTCCAATTATAGTTTGATCTTTAGGTTTTGGAACTAATCTCCAAACATCATTTCTAACGAATTGGTTTAATTCTTCTTGCATGGCAATAACCCATGATTCATCTTTTATTGCTTCATTTATGTTTTCGGTTCAATGGTGGATACAAAACAAAAATAATTACTTTGATTTTGGGCTTGTGACCTTAAGGTTCTTTGATTCAGTTGTCCTATGACTTTTTCTAAAGGATGACTTTTAGATTCTTTGATGTTGACAATTTCTTTATTTAATGGTTCATCTTCCTTGTTATTATTAATTATTTCTTCACCTTCTATCATTTGACTTTCAACTAAGTCATCATCTACCAAAGGTGATGTCTTAGAGGGAGGTGGACTTTCGTCGAATGTTATGTTCAACGATTCCTCGACTATCATTGTTTCTTTGTTTAGGACTGATTGGTCCCGAACCGTCAAGTTATCTCACACAAGCTAGCCACTTGTGAATGGCTAACCGTAAGAAACTTAAAACAGTTCAAACACTAATGCAATTTAGATCAGAGGAATATAGTGGATTCCTGGGTCGTTAAGTCCCACGGAGGATGAATTGGTGTTTCACACAGACAGATGTCGAATAATCACTAAGGATAGTGATCAGTAAGGATTTTGATGGATAATTATACTAAAGAAAAAGTTCTATAAATACAGCGTTAAATGCAAATTAAAGGAAATAAAAAGGTTAAATATATTAATAAACGCTATCACTATATTTACAATGATGTTTTTGTGATTTTATAAAACAAAATAACTTAAATAAACTATTTTAACTAAAATGTAAACTTAAATTATCTAAAAACTTGATTTAAAATGAAAACGTGCGTTATTTATAAAAATTACGCGAGTGCGCAAGCAAAAACGTAAAATTATGAAATAAAGTCCTAAAGTGTAAAAACAATTTTTTTACGTACTATATGAAAAAAGAAAATTTTAGAAAAAAGATTTATATTTTTAGTTTTATATTTTTTAATTATGAATTAAATAAGTTTTTACACTAATTAAATGATTAAAAATACTAAAAATATCGAGAAAAATCTGAAACTTTTTTATAAAATACTTAATACTAATACAATCTATGAAAATACAAAAGTTGCAAAATCTAGTTTAAATAAGCTCGAAATAAGCTAAATTAACCAAATAAGCTAAACGGGACAAAGAGTACTTAAGTTATTTGATTGTGCAAATGTCAACAGTCAAGGGACACAGCGTACACACATTATCATACGGTGGACTCCCACTCCTCCTAAGGTGGGTCTCAGGTTCGAGTTGCCTCACCTTTTGCTCTTTATTTTTTTCGATTTTTCTTTTGCAAACTTATTAACACGAAAATACACTTTTTATAACTATGACTTTTTCCAAAATGAAACTAATAAGCTCAGTTTGAGCTTATATTCAATCAGTTGAGCTTGATTTGGAAATAAGCAAAGAAGACCAAAATGGCTTATAAGCTAAAATAAAGCAAAAGTACACTAGAAATAAGCTAAGCTACTTTAAATAAGCTTATACAACAACTGAGAATGCAAATAACTTAAAAATAAGCACAAAACAAACTCAAATAAGCACTTATCTCAATGGGGCAGACGACAATTGTTTTTACTAGGCACTTTTAAGCTTAATTTTAAGCAATGTAATAAGCTAGAAAATGAAAACAAATACTTGGATTAGCTAGTTGACCAGTTGAGCTTTCCAAAAAACTAAATCACACAGTTGGCTTACATAATAAGCTTGTGAGAAGCTATGAAGAAACTGAAAAACCACGAGTAAAGACTTCGTGTACTGAGTTAAAATGGGACAAACTAAAAAGCACTTGCAGGCCTATCAAATAAGTTAGGAAGTTGAATTTTAAGCTTGGACTTTTAAGATGGCTTGGTTAGCTTTCCAAAAAAACAAGAATCACAAGCTATGATTAACTAATGAGCTTTTTGCAAGCTTGTGATTATGGCCTTAAAACTGTGCACAGGACAATTTTGACTTTTTGAACAAAATAAAAGTTTGACTTAAATGAACTTTTGTTTGATCCTAAGACACTGATTATGATGTTTTAAGGGTATTAAGATGATTTGATCTACAATAACAACTTATGAACACAAAATCATGATCATAGAACCTTAAAATCCAATAGTTAATGACAAAGACATGATCAAATGTATTTTTTGACTTTTGACTAAATAGGACTGGTTTTCTTGTTGAACTGAGATATTATGAACTAAAGAGACACAAGACAAGTACATGTAATAACACAAGAAACCTATAACACAGTTAAACTAATGAATCCAAACACCCCTTGATGAGACTGTTTTGGAGCTTTTCAAAGCAAGTCACTGATTTAGACCTTGCAACTGATTACAGACTTAATATTATCACTTAATAAGACTAAAGAAACACAAAATAACAACATAAAACCATGAAATTACACTTATGCTATTTTAACTGTTAAAACAAGATTTTTAGCAACTATAAATTTTAAAGAACAAGTGACTGTTTTTATTGATTAATTATACTTAACTATGACTAATGAACAATAAAACACAAAGATCTGAGCTTATGAACAACTCAAACAGTGAAATGCCAAAAATAAGCAAAAGGCTTACAAGATGATTTCAAGTGAAAGATGAGAACCAAGGACTGAGAACATATCCTATAGCTTCCCAAGAAACACTAAACCAATAAGCAATCCAAAATCAGCTCTGCTTCAGTCTTTAATCTTCATTACCATTGATTTTTGAATTTCAAGCTATTTTTGAGTATTTTTGTGATTTTTCTGTTTTTGATTCTAAACTGGTTTTTAAAGTCTCTAAAAGCTTTAATAAGCTTTCTAGGAGCTTATGTGATCTATTTCAGTCCAAACAACAATAATAACAACATTTAATTAACATGAGATTTTGAACATGGAAATTTTGCATAAACTTAAAACTTGTATTAAAACTGAAATTGATGATTGAAAAAGTTTAACCATACATTGAAATTGCTAGAAACAGAACTTAAAAGCTTAATATTACACTGTAATTAAAATTGTAATAAAACAAATAAGAAATAAAATTACTCTAGATATATTCTACACTTGCATCTCCTTTCTTCTTTATAGACTTTTGAGACTTCTCGAACATATCGAATCTTTCCCACCTTACTTGAACGTTGGATCATTCCAAATCATCAGAATCGTCCATTGAGTTTGGCGCCAAAAGTTTTCTGAGAGGTTATTGCATTAATGGATTTGGTTGTATGTAGAGGTGGAGGGGGGTGGTTAGACAGGTGTAGAGGCAGTGGTGAGGTGGAGAGGTGGGCAAGTGGTGGTGAAAACCACTGGTTTTGGCGTTACAGTGGTGGGAGAGACAATGCTACAGTACTGGCGGGTTTTGAATTTTAAACCGGGTTTAATTATTAACGGGGGTTGGTTGTTGGGCTTGGGAAGGGATTGGGCCAAGGTGGGATAATGGATTGGATTTGGATGTTTAATAACACAAGGGTCCGTTTGGTGTAGCTAGTAAATACAAGGACCATTTATGTAATTATGCCAAACATGAGGGACCAATCTTGCCTATTTTCCATAGCTCTCACAAGGACCAAACCTGCCATAAATGAATAGTACAAGGACCATATGCATAAAATTCCATTTTTATTAATCCAAGGACTATTTTTGACATTTTCAAAACTTGAGGGACCTAAGTTGTAATTTTGCAATTTTACATTTCAAGGGTTTGTTTTGACAACTTCATGGCTCCCTAAGGACTTAAAATGATAATTTTCTTTATTTTGATTTACCAGGGACTATTTTCGACAATTTTTGAAACTTGGGGGACTAAAACTGCCAATAATGCAAACTTGATACGTTTTTCACCAGATTTTGATATTTTTGCATTTAAAACACATAAAACACTTATTTGTGATATTTTTATCATTTTAATGCATTTGAAAGTGTTTTCAGATGTTCTGCCATTCTAAACAGTACAAAAATGATGAGTATTTAGACACTCATCAATCTCCCACACTAAGATATTGCTAGTCCCTAGCAATGTTTTGAGAAAAATTAATGGATTTCATCTCTGTACCAAAAGCCATTACTTCTGGAGTAGCCAATTGTTTTAGTTCAAGTAAGAACTTTGGCACAATGATAACCAAATGATTTTGAGCAAATCAGCAGCTTTCAACGGATTTGATTTGTCTTTACCAGAAGCCGTTTGCTTCTAGCCAACTCTTAGATAAATTATCAATATTATCTTTGGTGAGCCGATTACCAATTATGGATTTCCAACTGCCTTTACCACAAGCCATAAACTTGCGGGCTAGCCAACTTTTCACTAGTTTAAAGATATGGTGAGCTGAACACCATACAATTTTGGGCAAATTGCAAGCCATAAACGGATTTGATCAATCTTTACCAAGAGCCGTTTGCTCCTGGATTAGCCAATCCTTATGTGGGTTAGACATGGCGGACTGATTACCATTTGCTGAGTAAGTGAAAAACACTTACTCCCAAAAACAATTTTGGCCAAAAACGGGGGAATTGGGTGGAATAATTACATGATAAAATTCGTGAGAATTCCCCCCCACACTTAGAAATGAATATTGCCCTCAATATTCAAAGTACCGGCGGTTATGCCGAAACATAGAACATAAAAGGGAAATACTACGGCCATTATTTTGTTTTTGATATATACACATTTTTTTTTTTTTTTTGACTTGAAATTGAAAACTTATATACAACAGCGGGGGGCAACTCCCCCACACTAGGGTGATAGAAAGTAGAAAGAAGTCAGAAATATGGGTGAAAACCCATATGGAGTGTGCTACTGTTTTTGATTCCCGAGTCACTAGCTTGACTCGATCCCCGCATTCATTGGTTCATGGGGAAAGTTTGTAGATCCGGGACAATCACAGGTGGAATGTCCTCTCCAAAGTAATGCTTTAATCGATGACCATTCACTTTAAAATTTGGACCATCAGGCTGAGATAACTCAATGGTGCCATAAGGATAAACCTTAGTGATAGTAAATGGACCAGACCAACGGGATTTGAGCTTTCCTGAGAATATCTTCAATCTTGAATTGAAAAGAAGGACTCGATCACCGACGTTGAAAACGCGGTTCTTGATTTTAGAGTCATGAATCTTCTTTGTGTTTTGTTTATAGATCAAAGAGTTCTCGTATGCTTGATCACAGAGTTCATTTAGTTCATTCATTTGAACTTTTCTGTGATCACCAGCTGTCTGAATATCGAAGTTTGCATGCTTCAAGGCCCAGTATGCTTTGTGCTCGATCTCAATCGGAAGATGACATGCCTTTCCGTACACTAGCTTGTATGGAGTACACCCGATGGGTGTTTTGTAAAACTGTCACGAAAGGCCGAGTGCGTCATCCATTTATCCGACCAGGATGCACGATTTTCGCCTACTGTCCTTTCTAAAATTCTTTTAATACCACGGTTGGAGACTTCCACTTGCCCACTTGTTTGGGGGTGGTATGCAGTAGAGAGACGGTGGGTAACACCATACTTTTGCATGACACGATCAAATTGGTCATTGCAGAAATGTGTACCACGATCACTGATTATAGCACGTGGAGTTCCAAACCTGGCAAAAAGAGATTTCAAAAATTTCACAACTACTCGGGCATCATTGGTAGGTAAAGCTTTCGCTTCAACCCATTTTGACAAATAGTCAACAGCCACAAGTATGTATTTGTTTCCTCGAGATGATGGAAATGGCCCCATAAAATCGATACCCCATATGTCAAAGATCTCACAAACTTGAATGGCATTTTGTGGCATTTCATTTCTTTGAGAGATATTTCCGTGACGTTGACAAGCGTCACAGGGTTTGACAAATTCATGTGCATCTTTGTAAATTGTGGGCCAATAAAACCCGGAATCAAACACCTTTTTGGCGGTGTAGTTTGGACTATGATGGCCCCGATGGGTCGGCATGGCAAGCTTTGAGAATGTCAATAGCTCCTTGTCCATAAACACACCGTCGGATGACTTGATCGCCGATTTTGAATAAGTAGGGGTCGTCCCGGAAGTAATGTTTAACATCCTTGAAGAATTTGTTCTTCTGTTGGGTTGACATCCCTTTCACTATGAAGTTACCCGCATGGTAATTTGCGAAGTCAGCAAACCATGGGGTGGTAGAGTTTCCACGAAAAGAAACCGCATTGAGTGTCTCGAGAGGAAATGTTTCATTTATTTCCTTTTTCTCGAAAACATCTTGGTGAGGGTTCTCTAATCGGGACAGATGATCGACCAGGTTCTCGGCTCCTTTTTTATCACGTATAATGATATCAAATTCCTGGAGGAGGAGAACCCAACGGAGAAATCTCGGCTTTGCATCTTGTTTTGCAAAGAGATATTTGAGGCCGAGTGATCCGTATACACCACGCATTTGGTCAATATTAAGTATTGGCGAAACTTCTCAAATTCATACACCACGGCTAATAGCTCTTTTTCTGTGGTGGTGTAATGAGTTTGAGCTTGATCATAGTTTTGCTTGCGTAATGGATAGGCTGAAAATGCTTGCTTCTACGTTGCCCTAAGACTGCACCGATAGCAAAATCACTTGCATCGCACATGAGCTCAAAAGGCAAGTCCCAGTCGGGAGCAACGAGAATGGGTGCTTCAGTAAGCTTTTTCTTCAATGTTTCAAAAGCTTTGATGCACTCGGGTGAGAAAATAAAAGGAGACTCTTTTTCAAGAAGATGGGTCATAGGCCGGGCGATTTTAGAAAAATCTTGTATGAATCTGCGATAGAAACCGGCATGACCTAGAAAACTCCTAATACCTTTGACGGTAGTAGGATGAGGTAGTTTAGCAATAACATCAACTTTTGCTCTATCAACCTCAATCCCGTTTTTTGAAATCTTATGGCCAAGGACTATGCCTTCTTTGACCATAAAGTGGCTCTTCTCCCAATTTAGACAAAGATTGGTGTCTTCACACCTTTGAAGCATTTTTCTAAATGGGAGAGACATGTTTGAAATGAGTCCCCAATGACCGAGAAGTCATCCATAAACACCTCCATTGTTTCCCGATCATGTCGTGGAAAATGGCCATCATACATCGTTGGAGCGTGCGGGAGCATTACATAAGCCAAAAGGCATACGTCAGTAGGCAAAAGTTCCGTATGGGCGGTGAATGTGGTTTATCTTGATCCTTTGGATCAATGGGGATCTGAAAATAACCCGAGAAACCATCCAAGAAACAATAGTACTCGTTCCATGCTAATCTCTCAAGCATTTGGTCCATGAAGGGTAGAGGAAAATGGTCTTTACGGGTGGCGTCATTCAACTTACGATAGTCAATGCAAACCACGCCATCCGTAACGGCCGAGTTGGAATTAACTCGTTATCTTCATTTGTGACAACAGTTCTGCCACCCTTTTTAGGAACACAATGAATTGGGCTAACCAAGGACTATCGAGATTGGGTAAATCAATCTTGCATCAAGAAGTTTGATAACCTCTTGTTTGATAACATCATGGATTTTTGGATTTACTCTTCTCACGATGTTGAAGCTGCTTGGCAAGTCATCCTCCATCAAGATTTTGTGAGTACAAAATTCGGGGTTGATACCCTTAATGTCGGAGAGTTTCCAAGCAATTGCTTGCTTGTGTGACTTCAAGACCTTTATGAGAGCGGTCTTTTCATCTTTACTCAAATCTCGAGCAATAATGACGGGTAATTTATCATCACCTTCAAGAAATGCATACTCGAGATGAGGCGGTAAGTCCTTAAGTTCGACTTCAGGAAATTCTTGAGTTTATCAACTGACTTAACTTCCTTGTTATGAATTTCGACGGGAGGGAGTGATGATGATGGATCATCATTAAGAAACTTCTCAATGAGAAGTATGTCCCCTTCGATGTCGATGGGAGCGTGATCAATTTCCCATGGAACTGAATCACTAGACAAGTATGCTTCAATCTCTTCCAAGATGAAGTCACTTTCCTCAAATGGAGTGAGAGAAGGAGTAGAATTGGCGATGATGGGTTGAGATGAATGAGTGAGATTATCACTCGAAGAATTATGATCATAACCAAGAACTTCTTGAGAGTACTCTTCAGAAGCAACATCAATGATATCTATTCGGTTAAGACTTCGAGAATCATAGTTTGCGGTGTACCTCGAAGTTTGATCAAGGTTAAAGGTGATAGCTTCATTACCAACACGTAGTGTGATTTCTTGCTCAAATACATCAATGAGAGCGCGGCCCGTTCTCAGGAATCCTCGACCAACAATGAGAGGAACCCGATGATCGACATCAAAATCAACAACTACAAAGTCAGCTGGGAAATGGAACTTTCCTACTTTCACAAATACATCCTCGGCAATGCCAAGAGGATGGGATATTGTACGATCTGCAAGCTCGAGAGTCATGCATGTAGGAGTAAGTTCCGGAAGAGAAAGTTTCTTCCATACTGAATAAGGCATCAGATTGATGCTTGCACCAAGATCTGCTAAGGCAAAGCATTCAACCATTCCTGGAAATACACAAGGTAAGAGAAATTTTCGGGATCTCCAAGCTTTCGGAAGCTTCTTGGGATAACTGCAGAGCAGTGCTCGTTAAGAGGAGTTTTAGCCATTTCAAACAGCTTTTCCTTGTTGCTTAACATGTGTTTGAGAGTTGATGCAAACTTGGGCATCGACATGATAGCATCCGCAAAGCTTATGTCAAAATGTAGTTCTTGGAAAATTTGAAAAATTTGTCCATTTGATGACTGGCTTTTTCGCGGAGCTTTTGCTCATTCAAACGTGATGGGTAAGGAATAGAAGATTTGGATTTGGGATTCTCAACAGGAGCTACAGGAGGTTCAAAAACAACTCCTGGATTGGGTTTGGGTTTATGGACAACTTGAGGATGGACATTGTTGGTTCCTCCGTTATTAATAGGAAGTTCCTTGTCCTTTGTTGCCTCAGGTTCACTTTCCACTACCTTCGGGAGAGAAGAAGAAGAAGAGGTAGTAGGAATAGCGGGTCCATTGTATGAAACACCACTTCTGGTTGTGATCGCCTTTGCATCGCCCCTCGGGTTAGCGATCGTGTTGCTCAAAAGTTTTCCTGAGCCCGAGGGTTGATCATTTAAAGACTTCTTAAGATCAGCGATCTGACTGACCAACAACCTGTTCATTTCATCTTGGGATTTCATGAACTGCTTCAATAATTCATCAGATGATGGTACTGGAGGTACTGGAGGGAAATTCTGAGGTCGGATGTTTTGATTATGACCTTGTTGTTGAAAATTCCCTTGGTTAGGATTTACATTTCCATGAAATTGATTCCCTCGATTGAAATTGTTTTGATTAAGGTTTCCTTGATATTGGAAACCTTGATTTGGTCCGGGATAGAAATTACCTTGGTTTTGATAACCTTGGTTCATTCTAGGTTGGTTTTGATTCCGGTTCTGTATGTTAGGATTCTGGCTAAAACCGGGTGGTGCACGATAAGTGTTAGCACGGTAATTTGGTTCATTTGAGGGCGGTATTGATTACCTCCTTGATGTGAAGTACCGGCTATAGCATTTGCTTCAAACGGACTACCATCGGTGGCAGTACAGTTGTAGTATGCATGAGGACCACCACAAGTAACACAAACTTCAACTTTCTTCACTTCACCATGTGATGGTGTGTGTGTGAAAGTGACTTTCTTTTGGTTAGCAAGAACCAAAGCCCAAACAATATCCGTGAGTTTGTCAATCTTAGCATCGGTGCTAGATGTACTCACGGGAGATGAAGAAGAAGGTCCGGCATTAGACTGACCGATATGTCTTTGTGCGGAAAGGGCGGACACAGGACTTGTTTTCAATGATTTGCAAGGCTTCTTTTGTGGTCTTGCTAAAAATTACCTCCGCGGAGGCATTTAAAGAGTCTTGATTAGTCGGTTCGGACCATTATAGAAAGTATCCATTTGCATTAATTTGGTAAAACCATGATGCGGACACTTGCGGAGCAACTCTTTGTAACGATCCCATGCCTCCCAGAATGATTCATCAAATCTCTGAGAAAATTTCATTATCTCATTCTTCAGACTTGTAGTTCGGGATGGAGGATAGAATTCGTTAACGAACTTGGTAACTAGATCTTCCCATGTCTCAATGGAACGAGGGGGTTGTTTCTCAAGCCAATTCCGGGCTTGTCCCTCTAGAGAAAATGGGAGCAGAAGAAGCAATGGCTTCATGTGGGACATTCTTGTATTTGATGGTTGATGCAATTTTGTTGAACCATCGAATATGTGCATGAGGATCATCCCGCTCAAAACCATAGAATTGGCTTTGGGTTACAAGATTAAGCAACCGGTTTTGAGCTCAAAGGTATCACCACCACGATGGTTGGGACAACAATGGCATCTCCGTAACCCTCGATGGGTGCTTGGAGAAGCTCATTCATCGGCTTATCTTTTGCCATTACGGCAGGTGGTGGTGGTGGTAGACGTTCCTCATCCGCGCTGAAGGAGCGAGCGTCCTCTACGCCTACGTTGAATATTTGCAAGCTCAGAAAGTGGACTTGTAGAGCTGGAAGAACGAGTGCGCATGCACTAAGCTTAAAAATCAATTTTCAAAACAAATGCGAGGCAAAACGACAAGTGAACTTAACCAATAATCACAAATGAAATGGCTTCTTTGAAAAAGGTACACCAAATCACAAGGACACAAAGGCAAGTTTTAAATCGATGTTAGGGAACTTATTATGGTCACACCCCGGTTGGTAGGTACTTGCCTTGATTTGCGGTGGTTGATTTTTATGTATTTAAGTACCACTGAAAAGAATTAGGTATAGATTTGTGCAAAGGGTTTAAAAACTTTTGGACAATATTTTTGGTATCGTCTCGTTTAACCAAATCGTATTTCTTTAAGAATCACCTTAAAAGAAACACAAGCTAGAAAACGTTACGATTGTTTTGTTGTTTTATATTGTTTTTGGTGTTGTTAACACTTTAGGAAAAGTGTTAATGACTTTTTGATAATTTGATAACTTTACAAAAAACTGTTTACAAACGGTGGTATATGTGCAAGTCTGGTCTGAAAACTGCTTAGAACACGCTTACAGCCTCCCCGGCAGCGGCGCCAAAATTTGATTCGTGCCGAACCGTCAAGTTATCTCACACAAGCTAGCCACTTGTGAATGGCTAACCGTAAGAAACTTAAAACAGTTCAAACACTAATGCAATTTAGATCAGAGGAATATAGTGGATTCCTGGGTCGTTAAGTCCCACGGAGGATGAATTGGTGTTTCACACAGACAGATGTCGAATAATCACTAAGGATAGTGATCAGTATAGGATTTTGATGGATCATTATACTAAAGAAAAAGTTCTATAAATTACAGCGACTTAAATGCAAATTAAAGGAAATTAAAAAGTTAAAATATATTAAATAAACGCTATCACTATTTTTACAATGATGTTTTTGTGATTTTATAAAACAAAATAACTTAAATAAACTATTTTAACTAAAATGTAAACTTAAATTATCTAAAAACTTGATTTAAAATGAAAACGTGCGTTATTTATAAAAATTACGCGAGTGCGCAAGCAAAAACGTAAAATTTATGAAATAAAAGTCCTACAAGTGTAAAAACAATTTTCTTATGTAGTATATGACAAAAGAAAATTTTAGAAAAAAGATTTATATTTTTTAGACTTTTATATTTTTAATTATGAATTAAATAAGTTTTTACACTAATTAAATGATTAAAAATACTAAAAATATCGAGAAAAATCTGAAACTTTTTTATAAAATACTTAATACTAATACAAATCTATGAAAAATACAAAAGTTGCAAAAGCTAGTTTAAATAAGCTCGAAATAAGCTAAATTAACCAAATAAGCTAAACGGGACAAAGAGTACTTAAGTATTTGATTGTGCAAAATGTAACCAGTCAAAGACCCAAGGGCAACTGGTATACAGGTACACACTTATCACTCTCATAAGGTGGAGGTCTCAGGTTCGAGCCTGCCTCCCACCTTTTTGCTCTTTTATTTTTTTTTTCGATTTTTCTTTTGCAAACTTATTAAACACAAGAAAATAAGCACTTTTTATAACTATGACTTTTTCCAAAAATGACTAATAAGCTCAGTTTTGAGCTTATTATCTTAACAGTTGAGCTTGATTTGGAAATAAGCAAAAGATTAAGCCAAAATGGCTTATAAGCTAAAAATAAGCAAAAGTACACTAGAAATAAGCTAAGCTACTTTAAATAAGCTTATACAACAACTGAGAATGCAAATAACTTAAAAATAAGCACAAAACAAACTCAAATAAGCACTTATCTCAACTGGTGCACAGGACAATTTTGTTTTTACTAGGCACTTTTAAGCTTAATTTTAAGCAATGTAATAAGCTAGAAAATGAAAACAAATACTTGGATTAGCTAGTTGACCAGTTGAGCTTTCAAAAAAACTAAATCACACAGTTTGGCTTACACTAATAAGCTTGTGAGAAGCTTATGAAGAAACTGAAAAACCACTGAGTAAAGACTCAGTGTACTGAGTTAAAATGGGACAAACTAAAAAGCACTTGCAGGCCTATCAAATAAGTTAGGAAGTTGAATTTTAAGCTTGGACTTTTAAGATGGCTTGGTTAGCTTTCCAAAAAAACAAGAATCACAAGCTATGATTAACTAATGAGCTTTTTGCAAGCTTGTGATTATGGCCTTAAAACTGTGCACAGGACAATTTTGACTTTTTGAACAAAATAAAAGTTTGACTTAAATGAACTTTGGTTTGATCCTAAGCATTGATTATGATGTTTTAAGGTGTATTAAGACTGATTTGATCTACAATAACAACTTATGAACACAAAATCATGATCATAGAACCTTAAAATCCAACAGTTAATGACAAAGACATGATCAAATGTATTTTTTTGACTTTTGACTAAATAAGGACTGGTTTTTCTTGTTGAACTGAGATATTATGAACTAAAGAGACACAAGACAAGTACATGTAATAACACAAGAAACCTATAACACAGTTAAACTAATGAATCCAAACACCCCTTGATGAGACTGTTTTGGAGCTTTTCAAAGCAAGTCACTGATTTAGACCTTGCAACTGATTACAGACTTAATATTATCACTTAATAAGACTAAAGAAACACAAAATAACAACAATAACAACATAAAACCATGAAATTACACTTATGCTATTTTAACTGTTAAAACAAGATTTTTAGCAACTATAAATTTTAAAGAACAAGTGACTGTTTTTATTGATTAATTATACTTAACTATGACTAATGAACAATAAAACACAAAGATCTGAGCTTATGAACAACTCAAACAGTGAAATGCCAAAAATAAGCAAAAGGCTTACAAGATGATTTCAAGTGAAAGATGAGAACCAAGGACTGAGAACATATCCTATAGCTTCCCAAGAAGCACTAAACCAATAAGCAATCCAAAATCAGCTCTGCTTCAGTCTTTAATCTTCATTACCATTGATTTTTGAATTTCAAGCTATTTTTGAGTATTTTTGTGATTTTTCTGTTTTTGATTCTGAACTGGTTTTTAAAGTCTCTAAAAGCTTTAATAAGCTTTCTAGGAGCTTATGTGATCTATTTCAGTCCAAAACAACAACTAATAACAACATTTAATTAACATGAGATTTTGAACATGGAAATTTTGCATAAACTTAAAACTTGTATTAAAACTGAAATTGATGATTGAAAAAGTTTAACCATACATTGAAATTGCTAGAAACAGAACTTAAAAGCTTAATATTACACTGTGATTTAAATTGTAACTAAAACGACATAAGAAATTTAAAATTACTCTAGATATATTCTAACACTGCATCTCCTTTCTTCTTTATAGACTTTTGAGACTCTCTGAACATCTCTGAATCTTTCCCACCTTACTTGAACCGTTGGATCATTCCAAATCATCAGAATCGTCCATTTGGAGTTTTGGCGCCAAAAGTCTTTCGAGCAGGTTATTGCATTAAATGGATTTTGGTTGTATGTAGAGGTGGAGGGGGTGGTTAGACAGGTGTAGAGGCAGTGGTGAGGTGGAGAGGTGGGCAAGTGGTGGTGAAAACCACTGGTTTTGGCGTTACAGTGGTGGGAGAGACAATGCTACAGTACTGGCGGGTTTTGAATTTTAAACCGGGTTTAATTATTAACGGGGGTTGGTTGTTGGGCTTGGGAAGGGATTGGGCCAAGGTGGGATAATGGATTGGATTTGGATGTTTAATAACACAAGGGTCCGTTTGGTGTAGCTAGTAAATACAAGGACCATTTATGTAATTATGCCAAACATGAGGGACCAATCTTGCCTATTTTCAATAGCTCTCACAAGGACCAAACCTGCCATAAATGAATAGTACAAGGACCATATGCATAAAATTCCATTTCTATTAATCCAAGGACTATTTTTGACATTTTCAAAACTTGAGGGACCTAAGTTGTAATTTTGCAATTTTACATTTCAAGGGTTTGTTTTGACAACTTCATGGCTCCCTAAGGACTTAAAATGATAATTTTCTTTATTTTGATTTACCAGGGACTGTTTTCGACAATTTTTGAAACTTGGGGGACTAAAACTGCCAATAATGCAAACTTGATACGTTTTTCACCAGATTTTGATATTTTTGCATTTAAAACACATAAAACACTTATTTGTGATATTTCTATCATTTTAATGCATTTCTGAGTGTTTTCAGATGTTTTTGGCATTCTAAACAGTACAAAAATGATGAGTATTTAGACACTCATCAAGGACAATGTAAGCTTTACTAGTTTGAGAGTAACCAAGAAATACACCTTCATAAGACTTTGGGTCAAACTTGGTGAGATAATCCTTAGTATTAAGAATAAAGCATTTACAACCAAAGACTCTAAAATATCCTAACGTTGGCTTTTTACCTTTATAGAGTTCATATGGTGTTTTGTTTAAGAAAGGACGTATTAAGACTCTATTCAAAATATATGTAGAAGTGTCAACGGCGTTACACCAAAACTTTTGAGGAATGTTTTGTTCATTAAGCATTGTTCTACTCATTTCTTGAATTGTTCTATTTTTACGTTCTACTACTCCATTTGATTGAGGTGTTCGTGGAGCGGAAAAGTTATGTGTTATACCATTTGTATCACAAAAGTTTCCAAATTGAGTTTCGTTGTCAAATTCACGACCATGATCCGTTCGGATCGACACAATTTTGACACCTAGAGGATTTTGAATTTTCTTGCTAAGTATTTCAAATTTATCAAAAGCTTCATTTTTGGTTTTCAAAAACAACGTCCAAGTAAACCTTGAATAATCATCTACTATGACCAAAGTGTATAAGTTGCCTCCATAGCTTCTTATAGCGGATGGTCCAAACAAGTCCATATGTAATAATTCTAGACAGTTAGATGTGGACACCATATTTTTAGATTTGTGACTACTATGTGTTTGTTTACCAATTTTGCAAGCGTCGCAAAAGTGTTGGTCATATTTAAGTTTTGGTAAATTCCTGACCAATTCTTTTGAAGATAGGTTTTGTATAAGTCTCATATTAGCGTGACCTAAACGTCTATGCCAAAGAGATGAGCTATCGTCTAATGTTGTTAGGCAAAGTTTGTCATTATATGTTTTATCTATTTTCATGACGTATATGTTATTTTTCCTAACTCCTTTAGCTATGGTGATACCATCTTTTAGTATTTTACTACCATTTTCATCAAATAGCACTTTATACTTTTTATCACATAGTTGGCTAATACTAAGTAGATTAAATCCTAACCTATCCACATGAGCAACATTTTCAATAGTTAGGGAGTTATGAGCGATCGTACCTTTGCCAATAATTTTGCTTTTGAGATTGCTACCAAAGGTGACATTACCTCCGTCATATTCTTGGTATGATAAGAAGAGACTTTTGTTGCCCGTCATGTGTCGTGAGCAACCACTATCTTTTATCCATTCATCAGGTTCCAATCCAACTTTCAAGCATACCTAAGAAGAAAATAACTCAAGCATTTGGTCCCCAATATCTCATGGGTCCATTTGGGTTACACATACCATTTATTTGATTCATGTATGGAAACGATGGGTAAGAGTTCCATGGCATGTAATCTGGAGCTTGATATGGTCTAGGAAAGTTTTGATTCCAACCATTGTGTTGGTAGTAG
Organism: Chrysanthemum makinoi; assembly: GCA_910596185.1. NCBI lineage: Eukaryota > Viridiplantae > Streptophyta > Magnoliopsida > Asterales > Asteraceae > Chrysanthemum > Chrysanthemum makinoi. Next base: position 32,693,849 of record OU343218.1, on the reverse strand, counting down.
GGTTGTACGTTGTGGTTGCTCTTAGGAAAGGCGTTTGGCAAAGGAGTTTTATATCGTTGTTGAGTAGTTTTTGATCTAAATTCATTTTTGACAAGTCCTACTCCTAAAGTAACGGCTGGTTTTAGTTTAATACTACCATTGGTTTTCTTTGTTATTTTAACAAATTGATGCGGTCCGTATTGCGAACATTCGTTCTGCTTGAAGTACCCACGGCTCCATTTTGCACAACGGACGGAACCCTTATTTTGGTTCCGTCTGGTCCGTGTTGTACTGCAGCAATTTTGACAGAATGTTCGTCCTTTTCGGCCGTTTTATTTTGACTCTTTGGAATTACTACTTCATTAAAACCTAGCCCATTCATTTCTTCTGGTGTTTTATGAATTTTAACTATTTCATCGGCAAGAGCGATGTTCTTGTTAAACCTTTTAAATTTAGAATTGTTTTCGATTAAAACATCTTGTGTGAGCTTTAGTTTTTTTATTTCAAGTTTAAGCTCTTGACATGATTTACAATCATCGTCATTTGCTTTTCCTTTTTCTAGTCGTTTTGCTTTTTCTTTTAACTCATAAACTTCATTTTCCAAAAAATCCTTTTTGGTTTTTAAAAATTTATTTTTAGTTATGATTTTTAGACTTAGCTCACACAATTGATTATATTGTTTTTGCAAAGTGTCATCATCAATAGAAGAATAAGAAGAGTCGGAAAGTACCTCATTTGACCCATGTGCCATTAGAGCGATCTCTTCCTTGCTTGATTCTTCATCGTCTTCACTATCACTCCAAGCACCACTTACAAAAGCTCGTTGAGTTTTGCTTTTAGGTGGCTTAGGACATTCTCCTATGAGGTGACTTGCATCACCACATCTAAAACATTTTCTTTCACCTTTACCCTTCTTGTCATCCCGATCTTTTCGGAATGGTTTCTTTTCTTCTCGAGGTTGTCTTACGAATTTTCCTCTTCTTCTAAAGAACTTCTTAAAATCTCTAACGGCCATGGCATATTCCTCATCTTTGCTACCGGAGCAAGATTCGTCATCATCACTTGATTCCGCTTTTGCTTTTAGAGCAACGGATTTGATCTTCTCCCTTTTTCCGTTGATGATCTCCGAATCTTTCTGATGAGTGTCTAAATACTCATCATTTTTGTACCAACTAGACTGCAAAAACATCTGAAAACACTCATAAATGCATCAAAATGATAAAAATATCACAAACAAGTGTTTTATGTGTTTTAAATGCAAAAATACCAAAATCTGGTGAAAAACGTATCAAGTTTGCATAATTGGCAGTTTTAGTCCCCCAAGTTACAAAAGTTGTCAAATCTAGTCCCTGGTAATTCAAAAACTTGTAAAAAGTCATTTAAGGTCCATGTGATTCAAAAGTTGTCAAAATAAACCCTTTAAAGTTTAAAATTTACAAAATGACAACTTTAGTCCCTAAAGTTTGAAAAATGTCAAATATAGTCCTTGGTTAATTTAAAAAGTGAAAATTATTAAATATTAACCTTGTACTATTCAAATATGACAAAATTGGTCCTTATGGTGAACTTTTGGAAAATTACAAGTTAGGCCCTTAAAGTTTCAAAATTGGCAGATTTGGTCCTTGGACTTATAAAAAATGAAACTTTATGCAAATTTAGTCCTTGTACTAACCATTATTTGCAGGATTGACCCTTGTGATAACCTTGGAAACTTGTCAAATTCAGTCCCTTGTATTTTCGAAAAGTTACATAAATGGTCCTTGTGCTACTTATACCAACCGGACCCTTTATGTTATTTATCCAAACCCAAAACCAACCCAACTCTTTATTATTAAAACCCAAGCCCAGTCAATATAAGCCCAAACCCAAAACCGGTGTTTAAATTAAAAAACCGCTGCTGTAGCACTGTCTCTCCCACACTTTGAAATCCAAGACCAATGGTTTTCACCACTTGTTTTTCCACTTTTTCCACCACTCCACCTCACCCCTTACACCTGGATAACTACTCCTTCCACCTCCACAAAATCCAAGACCCATTAATTGAATTAACACCTTTCAAATGAAAAATGGCGCCAAAATTGCCATTTGGCAATTTTGATGATCTGGATTAAATCAACGGCTGGATTGAAGTGGGAAATACTCAGAGGTGTCGACATAGATGAATAAGATCTTTATATAACAAGTGGGAAGCAATGTGAAGACTTATCTAGAGTAATTTATTTAACTTATGTCGTTTTAAGTTTTTTTAACTTTCCAGTGTTTGTTTAAGCTTTCATGCTTTGAAATAAGTAATCTCATTGTCTTTGTAACTCTTTTTCAATAAGCAATTTAAAGTTTCTAGTTTGATTTCAAGTTTGTGCAATTTTCACATTCAAAAATCTCAATAGGTACGAATGTTATCTTTGGTTGTTGTTCTGGGCTCAATAAGCTTATATAAGCTCTTAGAAGCTTGTTTAAGCTATTAAAAACATTTATAACTAAGTTTAGACTTAAAACTCAAAAATACCAAAATCAATAAAAATTAGTCAAAAATAAAAAGCAAGGGAAATGAAGACCAAAATTTGAAGCATGGTGATATTTGGATTGCTTATGGGTTTAGAAGCTTCTGGGAAGCCATAGGGTATGATCTCGGACCTTGGTTCTCGATTTCGAGCTTGGACTCTTATTGTAAGAAATTTCCTTAAAACTTACATATTCTAGTATAAGTACTTAAATCTTGTTAATATTGGCCTAATCCTGTTTAAATATAGTAATTATAAGTTAACAATTAGATTTCTCAGTTTAAGAGTTTGATTTAGTATATTTAGCTTTAAAATAGTTTTATAAAGGGATGTTTGGTTTAGTTGCAAAAACTGTGTTAGAGGTGATTTGTAGCATTGATTTTGTTAGATACATGTTTCTTTAGTTCTTAATAGCTCAGTGAAATAAGAAAAATCAGTCCTTGTTTAGTTAAAAGTCAAAATTGAGTTTAATCCCATATTGACTGTTAACTGTTGAAAGTTTTGATTACATACTCATCATTATAGCTTTAAAAGTTGTTAAAATAGCTTAAATCAACCTTAGTATAGCTTATTATAACATATACAATCACTAGAATCAATCACAAGTTCATAAAAGTCAAAGTGCTAGTGTAATAAAAAAGTCAAAATTTCTAAATACCCGTTTTTGAATTAAATAGATAATTTCAGTGTGAGTTTAATAGTGAGTTTTAGCTTAAAAGCTTTTGGGATATTAAAGTTTGGCTGCTAAACTTAATTAGAAAAATACTAGTTCATTGTTAATCAGTTTTTTAAGTGCTTATTTTCTATCTTCTTTTGATTACCTTCGAAATGGTGCCACATGTGCACCAGTTTTAAACCATCTTCACAAGCTTGTCAAAAGCTCTTTATTGAGAATTAGCTTGTGATTTTTGGCTTTTTGAGAAGCTAACCTAGCTGTCTCAAGGTTTCAGTTTTTATTTTTCACTTATTAGCTTATTTAATTAGCCTGCTAGTTACTTTTATTCTTGTCCATTTCATTCAGTCCAATAATTAGTCAAGTGTTTTCAAGCTTTTGCATAAGCTCATTATAAGCTCATTTGTGGATATCACAGTTAGAATCTTAGTTTTTTAGAGAGCTTAGTTGGTCAACTAGTTAGTTCAATTGCTTATTTTCATTTTGTAGCTTAATTCAGTGCTTAAAAATAAGTTAGAAACTGCCTAGTAAACTAAAAAGTTCACTGTGTAACCAGTCATGCTTATGTTTATTTAGTGCTTATTAGGTGCTTATTTAAGTCATTTTGCTTATTCAGTTGTTAAATTAGCTTATTTAAAGTTACTTAGCTTATTTTCATTCAAACTTTTGCTTATTTTCTAACTTATTAAACATCTTTGCTTAATCTTGTGCTTATTTTCTTCCTTTCATAACTGTTGAGATAAATAAGCTAATACTGAGCTTATTGGTCATTTTTACAAAAAGTTCCAGTTGTGAAAAGTGCTTATTTCATTGTTCTTAATAAGTTTTAATAAGAAAAGTCAAAAATAAAAAGTTAGCAAAAAGGTCATTGGCTGGGATTCGAACCTGGCCACCCAACTCACCACACACACACACTACCAATCGCCCTAGGGTCTTTTTCAGGTTTTAGTTGCACTATTAAATACATAACCCTCTTTTTCTCATTTAGCTTAATCGAGCTTATATAGCTTATTTCTAGCTTATTTGAACTAGCTTTTTCATCCTTTTTATTTTTCTTTAGTTTGTATTAGTATTAAGTATTTTATAAAAAAGTTTCAGATTTTTCTAAATAGTTTTAGTATTTTTAAACATTTAATTAGTGTAAAAACTTATTTAATTCATAATAAAAAATATAAAAGTCTAAAAAATATAAATCTTTTTTCTAAAATTTTCTTTTGTCATATATTAAGTAAGAAAATTGTTTTTACACTTGTAGGACTTTTATTTCATAAATTTTACGTTTTTACTTGCGCACTCGCGTAATTTTCATAAATAACGCACGTTTTCATTTTAAATCACATTTTTAGATAATTTAAGTTTACATTTTAGTTAAAATAGTTTATTTAAGTTATTTTGTTTTATAAAATCACAAAAACATCATCGTAAAAATAGTGATAGCGTTTATTTAATATATTTTAACTTTTTAATTTCCTTTAATTTGCATTTAAGTCGCTGTAATTTATAAATCTTTTCTTTAGGTATAATTATCCATCAAAATCCTTACTGATCACTATCCTTAGTGATTATTCGACATCTGAAGTTGTTTAACACCAATTCATCCTCCGTGGGACTTAACGACCCAGGAATCCTCTATATTCCTCTGATCTTTATTGCATTTGTGTCTGAACTGTTTTAAGTTTCTTACGGTTAGCCATTCACAAGTGGTTAGCTTGTGTGAGAAAACTTGACGGTTTAGCACCAATCAAATTTTGGCGCCGCTGCCGGGGAGGCTGTAAGCGTGTTTTAAGCAGTTTTCAGACCCGTACTTGCACATATACCACCGTTTGTAAACAGTTTTCTGTAAAGTTAAATATAAATCAAAAAGTTCATTAACACTTTTCCTAAAGTGTTAACAACACCAAACAAAATATAAAACAACAAAACAATCGTAACGTTTTCTAGCTTGTGTTTCCTTTAAGGTGATTCTTAAAGAAATACGATTTGGTTAAACGAGACGATTCAAAAAATATTGTCCAAAAGTTTTAAACCCTTTGCACAAATCATTACCTACGTCTTTTCAGTGGTACTTAAATACATAAAAATCAACCACCGCAAATCAAGGCAGTACACCTACTAACTGGGGGTGTGACCATAATAAGTTCCCGAACATCAGATTTAAAACTTGCCTTTGTGTCCTTGTGATTTGGTGTACCTTTTTCAAAGAAGCCATTTCATTTGTGATTATTGGTTAAGTTCACTTGTCGTTTTGCCTCACATTTGTTTTGAAAATTGATTTTTAAACTTAGTGCATGCGCACTCGTTCTTCTAGTTCTACAAGTCCACTGCGAGCTTGCAAATATTCCTCGTAGAGCGTAGAGGACGTTCGCTCCTTCAGCCGTGGCTGAGAACGTCTACCACCACCACTCCCTGTCGAAATGGCAGAAGACAAGCCGATGAATGAGCTTCTCCAAGCACCCATCGAGGGTTACGGAGATGCCATTGTTGTCCCGACCATCATGGTGATACTTGAGCTCAAAACCGGGTTACTTAATCTGGTGACCCAAAGCCAATTCTATGGTTTTGAGCGGGATGATCCTCATGCACACATTCGATGGTTTAACAAGATTGCATCTACCATCAAATACAAGAATGTCCCACATGAAGCAATCAAGCTTCTTACGTTTCCCATTTTCTCTAGAGGGACAAGCCCGGAATTGGCTTGAGAAACAACCCCCTCGTTCCTTTGAGACATGGGAAGATCTAGTCACCAAGTTTGTTAACGAATTCTATCCTCCATCCCGAACTACAAGTCTTAAGAATGAGATAATGAAATTTTCTCAGAGATTTGATGAATCATTCGGGGAGGCATGGGATCGTTACAAAGAGCTGCTCCGCAAGTGTCCGCATCATGGTTTTACCGAGTTAATGCAAATGGATACTTTCTACAATGGTCTGCACCAAGGTGACCAAGACTCTTTAAATGCCTCCGCGGGAGGTAATTTCCTTAGCAAGACCACAAAAGAAGCCTTGCAAATAATTGAAAACAAGTCCCAGATCCGCCCTTTCCGCACAAAGACATATCGACTCGGTCTAATCTTTGGACCTTCTACTTCTTAACCCGTGAGTACATCTAGCACCGATGCTAAGATTGACAAACTCACGGATATTGTTCATGCTTTGGTTCTTGCTAACCAAAAGAAAGTCACTTTCACTCAAACACCATCACATGGTGAAGTGAAGAAAGTTGAAGTTTGTGTTACTTGTGGTGGTCCTCATGCATACTACAACTGTACTGCCACCGATGGTAGTCCATTTGAAGCCAATGCTATAGCCGGTACTTCACATCAAGGAGGTAATCAATACCGTCCTCAGAATGATCCAAACTACCGTGCTAATACTTATCAGGCACCACCCGGTATTAACCAGAATCCTAACCGAAATCAGAATCAACCTAGAATGAACCAAGGTTATCAAAACCAAGGTAATTTATATCCTGGACCCAATCAAGGTTTCCAACATCAAGGAAACCTTAATCAAAACAATTTCAATCGAGGGAATCAATTTCAGGGAATGTGAATCCTCATCAAGGGAATTTTCAACAACAAGGTCATAATCAAAACATCCGACCTCAGAATTTCCCTCCACATCCTCCAGTACCATCATCGGATGAGTTATTGAAACAATTCATGAAATCCCAAGATGAAATGAACAGGTTGTTGGTAAGCCCGATTGCGATCTCAAGAAGTCTTTAAATGATCAACCCTCGGGCTCAGGAAAACTTCCAAGCAACACGATCGCTAACCCGAGGGACGATGCTAAAGCGATCACAACAAGAAGTGGTGTTTCATACAATGGACCCGCTATTCCTACTACCTCTTCTTCTTCTCTACTGAAGGTAGTGGAAAGTGAACCGAGGCAACCAAGGACAAGGAACTTCACTGTAATAACGGAGGAACCAATGATGTCCATCCTCAAGTTGTCCGAAACCCAAATCTAATCCAGGAGTTGTTTTTGAACCACCAGTAGCTCCCGTTGAAAATACCAAATCCAAATCTTCTATTCCTTACCCATCACGTTTGAATGAGCAACAGCTCCGTGAAAAAGCCAGTCATCAAATGGACAAATTCTTTCAAATTTTCCAAGAATTACATTTTGACATAAGCTTTGCGGATGCTATCATCCTGATGCCCAAGTTTGCATCAACTCTCAAACACATGTTAAGCAATAAGGAAAAGTTGTTTGAAATGGCAAAAACTCCTCTTAACGAGAAGCGCTTTCGAGTTATTATCTGAAAAAGCTTCTAGAAAAGCTTGGAGATTCTGGAAAATTTCTCTTACCTTGTGTATTTCCAGGAATGGTTGAATGCTTTGCCTTAGCCGATCTTGGTGCAAGCATCAACCGATGCCTTATTCAGATGGAAGAAACTTTCTCTTCCGGAACTTACTCCTACATGCATGACTCTTGAGCTTGCAAATCGTACAATATCCCGTCCTCTTGGCATTGTCGAGGACGTATTTGTGAAAGTAGGAAAGTTCCATTTTCCGGTGACCGTGGTTGTTGATTTTGATGCCGATCATCGGGTTCCTCTCATTGTTGGTCGAGGATTCCTGAGAACGGGCCGTGCTCTCATTGATGTATTTGAGCAAGAAATCACATTACGTGTTGGTAATGAAGCTGTTACCATTAACCTTGATCAAACTTCGAGGTACTCTGCAAATTATGATTCTGAGTCGGTTAACCGAATAGATGTCATTGATGTTTCTTCTGAAGAGTACTCTCAAGAAGTTCTTGGTTATGTTCATAATTCTTCGAGTGATAATCTCACTTATTCATCTCAACCCATCATTGCCAATTCTACTCCTTCTCTCACTCCTTTTGAGGAAAGTGACTTCATCTTAGAAGAGATTGAAGCCTACTTATCTAGTGATTCTGTTCCATGGGAAATTGATCACGCTCCAATCGACATTGAGGGGGACATACTTCTCATTGAGAAGTTGCTTAATGATGATCCATCATTATCACTCCCTCCCGTCGAACTTCATAACAAGGAAGTCAAGTCAGTTGATAAAACTGAAGAATTTCCTGAAGTCAAACTTAAGGACTTACCGCCTCATCTCGAGTATGCATTTCTTGAAGGTGATGATAAATTACCAGTCATTATTGCTCGAGATTTGAGTAAAGATGAAAAGTCTGCTCTCATAAAGATCTTGAAGTCACAAAAGCAAGCAATTGCTTGGAAACTCTCCGACATTAAGGGTATCAACCCTGAATTTTGTACTCACAAAATCTTGATGGAGGATGACTTCAAGCCAGCAGTTCAACATCAGAGAAGAGTAAATCCAAAGATCCATGATGTTATCAAACATGAGGTTATCAAACTTCTTGATGCAGGATTAATTTACCCGATCTCAGATAGTCCTTGGGTTAGCCCAATTCACTTGTGTTCGAAAAGGGTGGCATAATTGTTATCACAAATGAAGATAACGAGTTAATTCCAACTCGGCTGGTTACGGGATGGCGTGTTTGCATTGACTATCGTAAGTTGAATGACGCCACCCGTAAAGACCATTTTCCTCTACCCTTTATGGACCAAATGCTTGAGAGATTAGCAGGGAATGAATACTATTGTTTCCTTGATGGTTTCTCGGGATACTTTCAGATCCCCATTGATCCTAAGGATCAAGATAAAACTACATTCACCTGCCCATACGGAACTTTTGCCTACAGACGTATGCCTTTTGGCCTATGTAATGCTTCCTGCACTGGCGTCCAACGATGTATGATAGCCATTTTCCACGACATGATCGGGGAAACAATGGAGGTGTTTATGGATGACTTCTCGGTCATTGGGGATTCGTTTCAAACATGTCTCTCCCATCTAGATAAAATGCTCAAACGGTGTGAAGACACCAATCTTTGTCTAAATTGGGAGAAAAGCCACTTTATGGTCAAAGAAGGCATAGTCCTTGGCCATAAGATTTCAAAAAACGGGATTGAGGTAGATAGAGCAAAAGTCGATGTTATTGCTAAACTGCCTCATCCTACTACCGTCAAAGGTATTAGGAGTTTTTTAGGTCATGTCGGTTTCTATCGTAGATTCATACAAGATTTTTCTAAAATCGCCCGGCCTATGACCCATCTTCTTGAAAAAGATGCTCCTTTTATCTTCTCACCCGAGTGCATCATAGCTTTTGAAACATTAAAGAAAAAGCTTACTGAAGCACCCATTCTCGTTGCTCCCGACTGGGACTTGCCTTTTGAGCTCATGTGCGATGCAAGTGATTTTGCTATCGGTGCGATCTTAGGGCAACGAGAACAAGCATTTTCAGCCTATCCACTACGCAAGTAAAACTATGACTGAAGCTCAAACTCATTACACTACCACAGAAAAAGAGCTATTAGCCGTGGTGTATGCATTTGAGAAATTTCGGCCGTACTTAATCTTGACCAAATGTGTAGTGTATACGGATCACTCGGCTCTCAAATATCTCTTTGCAAAACAAGATGCAAAGCGAGATTGCTCCATTGGGTTCTCCTCCTCCGGAATTTGATATCATCATACGTGATAAAAAGGAGCGAGAACCGGCTGCTGATCATCTATCCAGATTAGAGAACCCTCACCAAGATGTTTTCGAGAAAAAGGAAATAAATGAAACATTTCCTCTCGAGACACTCAATGCGGTTTCTTTTAGTGGAAACTCTTCTACCCCATGGTTTGCTGACTTCGCAAATTACCATGCGGGTAACTTCATAGTGAAAGGGATGTCGACCCAACGAAGAACAAATTCTTCAAGGATGTTAAACATTACTTCGGGGCGACCCCTTCTTATTCAAAATCTGTGCGGATCAAGTCATACGACGGTGTGTTTATGGACAAGAAGCTCTTGCCATTCTCAAAGCTTGCCATCTTTGGACCCATGGGGGACATCATAGCCCAAACTACACCGCCAAAAAGGTGTTTGATTCCGGGTTTTATTGGCCCACTATCTATAAGGATGCCCACGATTTTGTCAAAACCTGTGACGCTTGTCAACGTCATGGAAATATCTCTCAAAGAAATGAAATGCCACAAAATGCCATTCAAGTTTGTGAGATATTTGACATCTGGGGTATTGACTTTATGGGGCCATTTCCATCTTCTCGAGGAAACAAATACATACTCGTGGCTGTTGACTATTTGTCAAAATGGGTTGAAGCAAAAGCTTTACCTACCAATGATGCCCGAGTTGTTGTGAAGTTTTTAAAATCCCTTTTTGCCAGGTTTGGAACTCCGCGAGCTATAATCAGTGATCGTGGTACACATTTTTGTAATGACAAATTTGATCGTGTCATGCAAAAGTATGGTGTTACCCACCGTCTATCTACTGCATACCACCCCCAAACAAGTGGGCAAGTGGAAGTCTCCAACCGTGGTATTAAAAGAATTTTGGAAAGGACAGTAGGCGAAAATCGTGCATCTTGGTCGGATAAACTGGATGACGCACTCTGGGCCTTTCGTACAGCTTACAAAACACCAATTGGGTGTACTCCATACAAGCTAGTGTACGGAAAGGCATGTCATCTTCCGATTGAGCTAGAGCACAAGGCATACTGGGCCTTGAAGCATGCAAACTTCGATATTCAGACAGCTGGTGATCATAGAAAAGTTCAAATGAATGAACTAAAGCATACGAGAACTCTTTGATCTACAAACAAAAGACAAAGAAGATTCATGACTCTAAAATCAAGAACCGCGTTTTCAACGTTGGTGATCGAGTCCTTCTTTTCAATTCAAGATTGAAGATTTTATCGGGGAAGCCTAAGTCCCGTTGTCTGGTCCATTTACTTTCACTAAGGTTTATCCTTATGGCACCATTGAGTTATCTCAACCTGATGGTCCAAATTTTAAAGTAAATGGTCATCGATTAAAGCATTACTTTGGAGAGGATATTCCATCTGTGGTTGTCCCGGATCTACAAACTTTCCCCATGAACCAATAAATGCGGGGATCGAGTCAAGCTAGTGACTCGGGAATCAAAAATAATAGCACACACAACATGGGTTTTCACCCATGAGTATCACCCTAGTGTGGGGGAGTTGCCCCACGCTGTTGTATATAAACAGTTTCAAAAAAAAATGTGTATATATCAAAAACAAAATAATGGCCGTAATATTTCCCTTTTATGTTCTATGTTTCGGCATAACCGCCGGTACTTTGAATATTGAGGGCAATATTCATTTCTAAGTGTGGGGGGGAATTCTCACGAATTTTATCATGTAATTATTTCACCCAATTCCCCCGTTTTTGGCCAAAATTTTTTTTGGAGTAAGTGTTTTTCACTTACTCAGTAAATGGTAATCAGTCCGCCATGTCTAACCCACATAAGGATTGGCTAATCCAGGAGCAAACGGCTCTTGGTAAGGATATCTCAAATCCGTTTATGGCTTGCAATTTGCCCAAAATTGTATGGTGTTCAGCTCACCATATCTTTAAACTAGTGAAAAGTTGGCTAGCCCGCAAGTTTATGGCTTGTGGTAAAGGCAGTTGAAAATCCATAATTGGTAATCGGCTCACCAAAGATAATATTGATAATTTATCTAAGAGTTGGCTAGTCCAGAAGCAAACGGCTTCTGGTAAAGACAAATCAAATCCGTTTATAGCTTATGATTTGCTCAAAATCATTTGGTTATCATTGTGCCAAAGTTCTTACTTGAACTAAAACAATTGGCTACTCCAGAAGTAATGGCTTTTGGTAAAGAGATAAAATCCATTAACTTTTCAAAACATTGCTAGGGACTAGCAATATCTTAGTGTGGGGGATTGATGAGTGTCTAAATACTCATCATTTTTGTACCAACTAGACTGCAAAAACATCTGAAAACACTCATAAATGCATCAAAATGATAAAAATATCACAAACAAGTGTTTTATGTGTTTTAAATGCAAAAATACCAAAATCTGGTGAAAAACGTATCAAGTTTGCATAATTGGCAGTTTTAGTCCCCCAAGTTACAAAAGTTGTCAAATCTAGTCCCTGGTAATTCAAAAACTTGTAAAAAGTCATTTAAGGTCCATGTGATTCAAAAGTTGTCAAAATAAACCCTTTAAAGTTTAAAATTTACAAAATGACAACTTTAGTCCCTAAAGTTTGAAAAATGTCAAATATAGTCCTTGGTTAATTTAAAAAGTGAAAATTATCAAATATTAACCTTGTACTATTCAAATATGACAAAATTGGTCCTTATGGTGAACTTTTGGAAAATTACAAGTTAGGCCCTTAAAGTTTCAAAATTGGCAGATTTGGTCCTTGGACTTATAAAAAATGAAACTTTATGCAAATTTAGTCCTTGTACTAACCATTATTTGCAGGATTGACCCTTGTGATAACCTTGGAAATTTGTCAAATTCAGTCCCTTGTATTTTCAGAAAGTTACATAAATGGTCCTTGTGCTACTTATACCAACCGGACCCTTTATGTTATTTATCCAAACCCAAAACCAACCCAACTCTTTATTATTAAAAACCCAAGCCCAGTCCAATATAAGCCCAAACCCAAAACCAGTGTTTAAATTAAAAAACACTGTAGCACTGTCTCTCCCACACCTGAAATCCAAGACTAGTGGTTTTCACCACTTGTTTTTCCACTTTTTCCACCACTCCACCTCACCCCTTACACCTGGATAACTACTCCTTCCACCTCCACAAAATCCAAGACCCATTAATTGAATTAACCTGCTCAAATGAAAAATGGCGCCAAAATTGCCATTTGGCAATTTTGATGATCTGGATTAAATCAACGGCTGGATTGAAGTGGGAAATACTCAGAGGTGTCGACATAGATGAATAAGATCTTTATATAACAAGTGGGAAGCAATGTGAAGACTTATCTAGAGTAATTTATTTAACTTATGTCGTTTTAAGTTTTTTTAACTTTCCAGTGTTTGTTTAAGCTTTCATGCTTTGAAATAAGTAATCTCATTGTACTGTAACTCTTTTTCAATAAGCAATTTAAAGTTTCCAGTTTGATTTCAAGTTTGTGCAATTTTCACATTCAAAAATCTCAATAGGTACGAATGTTATCTTTGGTTGTTGTTCTGGGCTCAATAAGCTTATATAAGCTCTTAGAAGCTTGTTTAAGCTATTAAAAACATTTATAACTAAGTTTAGACTTAAAACTCAAAAATACCAAAAATCAATAAAAATTAGTCAAAATAAAAAGCAAGGGAAATGAAGACCAAAGCTGAAGCATGGTGATATTTGGATTGCTTATGGGTTTAGAGCTTCTTGGGAAGCCATAGGGTATGATCTCAGACCTTGGTTCTCAGTTTTGAGCTTGGACTCTTATTGTAAGAAATTTCCTTAAAACTTACATATTCTAGTATAAGTACTTAAATCTTGTTAATATTGGCCTAATCCTTTTAAATATAGTAATTATAAGTTAATAATTAGATTTCTCAGTTTAAGAGTTTGATTTAGTATATTTAGCTTTAAAACAGTTTTATAAAGGGATGTTTGGTTTAGTTGCAAAAACTGTGTTAGAGGTGATTTGTAGCATTGATTTTGTTAGATACATGTTTCTTTAGTTCTTAATAGCTCAGTGAAACAAGAAAAATCAGTCCTTGTTTAGTTAAAAGTCAAAATTGAGTTTAATCCCATATTGACTGTTAACTGTTGAAAGTTTTGATTACATACTCATCATTATAGCTTTAAAAGTTGTTAAAATAGCTTAAATCAACCTTAGTATAGCTTATTATAACATATACAATCACTAGAATCAATCACAAGTTCATAAAAGTCAAAGTGCTAGTGTAATAAAAAAGTCAAAATTTCTAAATACCCGTTTTTGAATTAAATAGATAATTTCAGTGTGAGTTTAATAGTGAGTTTTAGCTTAAAAGCTTTTGGGATATTAAAGTTTGGCTGCTAAACTTAATTAGAAAAATACTAGTTCATTGTTAATCAGTTTTTTAAGTGCTTATTTTCTATCTTCTTTGATTACCTGTTCGAAATGGTGCCCTGGCACAGTTTTAAACCCATCTTCACAAGCTTGTCAAAAGCTCTTTATTGAGAATTAGCTTGTGATTTTTGGCTTTTTGAGAAGCTAACCTAGCTGTCTCAAGGTTTCAGTTTTTATTTTTCACTTATTAGCTTATTTAATTAGCCTGCTAGTTACTTTTATTCTTGTCCATTTCATTCAGTCCAATAATTAGTCAAGTGTTTTCAAGCTTTTGCATAAGCTCATTATAAGCTCATTTGTGGATATCACAGTTAGAATCTTAGTTTTTTAGAGAGCTTAGTTGGTCAACTAGTTAGTTCAATTGCTTATTTTCATTTTGTAGCTTAATTCAGTGCTTAAAAATAAGTTAGAAACTGCCTAGTAAACTAAAAAGTTCACTGTGTAACCAGTCATGCTTGTGTTTATTTAGTGCTTATTCAGTGCTTATTTAAGTCATTTTGCTTATTCAGTTGTTAAATTAGCTTATTTAAAGTTACTTAGCTTATTTTCATTCAAACTTTTGCTTATTTTCTAACTTATTAAACATCTTTGCTTAATCTTGTGCTTATTTTCTTCCTTTCATAACTGTTGAGATAAATAAGCTAATACTGAGCTTATTGGTCATTTTTACAAAAAGTTCCAGTTGTGAAAAGTGCTTATTTCATTGTTCTTAATAAGTTTTAATAAGAAAAAGTAAAAAAATAAAAAGTTAGCAAAAAGGTCATTGCTGGGATTCGAACCCTGGCCACCCAGCTCACCACACACACACACTACCAATCGCCCTAGGGTCTTTTTCAGTTTTCCTTTGCACTATTAAATACATAACCCTCTTTTTCTCATTTAGCTTAATCGAGCTTATATAGCTTATTTCTAGCTTATTTGAACTAGCTTTTTCATCCTTTTTATTTTTCTTTAGTTTGTATTAGTATTAAGTATTTTATAAAAAAGTTTCAGATTTTTCTAAATAGTTTTAGTATTTTTAAACATTTAATTAGTGTAAAAACTTATTTAATTCATAATAAAAAAATATAAAAGTCTAAAAAATATAAATCTTTTTTCTAAAATTTTCTTTTGTCATATATTAAGTAAGAAAATTGTTTTTACACTTGTAGGACTTTTATTTCATAAATTTTACGTTTTTACTTGCGCACTCGCGTAATTTTCATAAATAACGCACGTTTTCATTTTAAATCACATTTTTAGATAATTTAAGTTTACATTTTAGTTAAAATAGTTTATTTAAGTTATTTTGTTTTATAAAATCACAAAAACATCATTTTAAAAATAGTGATAGCGTTTATTTAATATATTTTAACTTTTTAATTTCCTTTAATTTGCATTTAAGTCGCTGTAATTTATAAATCTTTTCTTTAGGTATAATTATCCATCAAAATCCTTACTGATCACTATCCTTAGTGATTATTCGACATCTGAAGTTGTTTAACACCAATTCATCCTCCGTGGGACTTAACGACCCAGGAATCCCCTATATTCCTCTGATCTTTATTGCATTTGTGTCTGAACTGTTTTAAGTTTCTTACGGTTAGCCATTCACAAGTGGTTAGCTTGTGTGAGAAAACTTGACGGTTTAGCACCAATCACTTTCTCCATCACCATTTCGTGTACTTTGAGGTTACCGATCAACTCGTCTAGTGACATTATTGAGAGATCTTTTGATTCCTCAATGGCGGTTACTTTAGCTCTCCATTTGGGATGGAGTGCTCTAAGAAATTTCCGGACAAAGTTCTTACTACGAAAAGATTCATCAAGTGCTTTAAGTGATGTAATAATAGTGTTAAAGCGAGCAAAGCCACAATCAATGGTTTCATCTTCAGGAATAACAAATTGTTCATATTGTTGAACAAGAAGATCAATTTTGTTATCCTTGACTTGTGAATTACCTTGATGTGTAATAATTAAAGATTCCCAAATATCTTTGGCGGTTTCACACATAAAAATTCTTTCATATTCTTTTCTAGGTAAAGCATTATAAAGCATCATTTTAGCTTCATTATTTTTAGCAACTTGTTTCTTTTGTTCATCAACGGAAATATCCTTTGTTGTAGAACTAAAATCCCCTTTAACAATAATAAACCAAAGATCTATATCTTTTGATTTTACATATGTTTCAAAACGGTTTTTCCAATAGATAAATCCATTGGTTTCAAAGAGTGGTGGTCTTTGCATAGATTGCCCTTCTTTAAAGTTTTCAGAATCCATGGATCGTTTCAAGTTTATAAAATACAAGTTATTTTAGAAATTCTTGAGCAACGAGGCTCTGATACCAATTGTAGAAAACTAGAAGGGGGGTTGAATAGTTTACCAATTAAAACTTTGTTTTGAAACTAATTGTAAAAGATCAATTGATATTGATCTTAGATATGTTAATGAAATATGCAAGCAATATGTAAGAAGTAAATAAGGAAAGAAATGATCAAACCACAACAAGTTGTTTATAGTGGTTCGGTCTACAAGGACTATTTTTCCTTGCCCTACTCCACTCCTCGAGTCTCACACTCGAGAGTTTAACTTCACTAGTCAACAAGCTCCTTTCACCGGCGGAGAAAACCTTTACACTTCGCTTACACTATTTCCGACACTAATCTAGATGTCGAGTTCTTTCCAAAGGTACAACCACACCCACACACAACGTATTTTGAGGACTAAAATACTAACCACTCACACTCACAAGATTATGATGGTTTTAATACAACTATGAAGTATGAATCAACACAAGATCATACAACACTAAACAAACAAGACTTCCAACTTCTCGTTTGAAGCTTGAATGTGACTTGATCTTCTTTGCTACAAAAGAGATCACTAATATGATATGAAACTGAGTTAGAAAGGTTAGAGAGAAGATATGTATGAGAGTATGTTAGAAAGGGATGAAAAACTACTTGGCTTGGCATTGCTATTTATAGCCAAAGTGGACAGGAGCGTCCACGGACCGCGGAACCCTTAAAAGGGTTCCGCCCGTGTACCATTTTGGTACCGCCGGTCTGACAGTCAAGATATCAAATCTTTGCTAAAGTCAACTCTATCTAAGTGAGATTGTACAAGATATGAGGAGTATAAATCCACACAAAATATCTAATGAAATCTTCCAATGATTTCTATGATGCATTACATGATGTCATATGTTGTATTTCTATTTTTAGAAATATGCAAGTACATAAGTAGTGTTTGGTTTTAAGAACCTAACACATTCTAAAATCTACTATCATACATAATGATTAGAGTCATATCAATATGTTACTAATCATAAATGTAAATGTTTGAATGATGAATATATTGTTTGAAAAAGCTTGTTTTAATATCTATTAAACTTGACAAGCTTTAAGCTTTTATACAAATTAAATTTACTTTTGTCGTTAACAAAACTTAGGTAAAAATCAAAAATATAAATAACGTTTAATGACGATATTTGTATTAACAATTTCTATTGGCAATCGTGAAAAGTACTTCAAAAACCTCTTGCCTCTATGTGCAAAATGATTTTCAAATATCCAACGCACATATTGATGGGGAGAATTTACCAAGAAAATCAAATGGCTTTTTCCACGGAAATTGTGATCAAGAAATTATTTCAAAGAACTCTTGCCTCCATGTGCTAAACAATTTCAAAATCATATGCACAAGTTGAGGGGGAGCATTTCTAAAAGATCAAAACAATCAAGGTACAAAATGCTTTGATCACAAGTACCTTGATTGATTTTCCAAATGATTTTTCAATGGGTTTCAAGAAGGAAAGAACAATACCAAAAGACCGACCAATTTACTTTACGCATGGTGTTATAAGGATGGTTAGGATAGGTACTCGTTCCCACGATCCCGCCAGAGCCGAAGGGATCTACCCAGGGACAATCTACTAGATAGTGTAGAAGTCATTAGGTATGATGAAAAAAAGGAGAAAGGTAAATATGGGAAGAGTGCGGACTGAGATAGAGCTAGAACTGGAATAAACCCAACAAGGTTCTAGTTATGAAGCCTCGGTAAGCACCGAATGGGTTGAAGAATGAAAAAGAAATGAATGCGAAAAAGGGTGAAATGAAATAGCCCTCCAATAATTCAACCTTAGGGCAGTAACTAGGTTCAATTCATATGCTACTAGTGTTTACTAAGGTAACACTGGTATTGAAGATAAGACGTCATGGACCCAGTGACGCACTGCACCTAACTTCCCAAGCTACTCAAGTTCCTCTTAAAAGGGCTTGTTTCATTCTCACGGGGAACCTACATAATCTATCGACTTTCTCTTAGAGATTGTTGATATTGAAGAAGGAGACCCTCTCCCTAGTCTCCGGCATAGGAACCAAAATGCACAATTGAGTTTAGAGCCAAGAGATCATTCACAAAATCTCATTAGGGCACAAAATTAATGAAGACTTGCTATTTCACACAATGTGGAAAGTAAGAATATTTTAAGAGTCCTACGCATTATCCTTGTGGTATTGCCAGAACATCCGAGTGATATGTAAAGTATTCACAATGAAGATGGAAATCCCTCTAGAGCCAACATCAAACAAGCTCTTGGTGGGTGACATGTGAGATCTTTTCAAAAGATCAAGCTTGTGACAACTGGATAGAAACGATGGGGCGATTCACTCTTGAATCAACCTTGGTCCATGAATGGAATTGACGAATACTTTTGGAAAAACCGTTCGATGTGCAAATCTGTTCTTTTCTTCAGCACATCGAATATGTATTCATGTTTTCAAACACAAAAAGTATCTCTGATTGAAAAAATACTTTTGGAAAAACCGTTCGATGTGCGAATCTCTTCTTTTCTCTAGCACATCGAATGTGTATTCTCTTTCAAATACAAAAGGTATTTTTGATTGAAAATTGATCTTTCTTATAAAACCTTCGTCGTATTGCAAAACTCTTTCTTCTAAGCAATACGCGATTGTTTTCAAATCAATTTTTTATCAATCAGTGAATCTCAATTCGCTGGTTCACTCACTCTGTGTTGTCTACTTTGGGACGCTCCGGTTTGAGAATGGCTAGATCAACCTGCGAAACCCTGTCAAGGAGATTCTTCGGAATTCCACCTGATCACAGGCAGTATTTATACTGATCAATGGGGAACCGTGGTTCTTGCAACTGTATTCAACGAAAGTGAACAAAGACACTTTCGTGTGTTTTATTGCTAATTGTTGTTTGCAAGAACTGTTGACGGTTGCAGCTGATCAGAGTTGAGAAGTCAATTCACAACTGCATGCTCACAGCATTCACACTTAATTGAAGAAAATCATGACCATCAAAGACATACAACAAAGATGCTTCCGCTACTCTGATGAAAAGATGTCATGATCCAGAAAGTGTGAGCATGTCGGTCCAAAAGTCACAACATCACATGAAGGCAACACTCCAAAGGGTGATCCAGAGATTTACTGTGGTCGATGATCTCAAAGAAAGCTCGAAGATCATCAAGATGTGGATCAGTTCAAAGACCTCCACTCAAAGTATAAAATAATCGGACTATGAAGAGTCACTACTAAAGCACAATGATGCGGAAGTTGAAGAATTAAAGTCTACGAGCTCAAGACTGAAGATAAAATAGAATGCTAGGATTCGAAATGTAAACCATGGGGTGACCTCCCTTAGGGGGAGATTGTTAGGAATTAGAAATTCCATAGTGAAGTGTCGGTCACCCCAATTATAGTCTAGCATATGTTAGCTCGTAGACTTATCGTCGTTTACGTTATTTAGTAGTTAATTAGTTAGTTATTAGCGTAGATTAATTTAGAGTAACACCGTGGAGGAAGGACGGGTCTTTACCCACTGTATACCTGATTCACAGTCCGACAGGAGGACGTTTAGGATGTAACTATAAATACCCCTTCCATCCTTGGAAGGGGTGGAGCTTCTTAACCTAACCTTTTATTTTTTGTTTTACTTTCTCTCTCAAGAACTCCCTCTCCTCTCTTCATCTCTCTAAACATGGCACTCTTGTATCATCATAATCCTAGACCACCCGAATCATCAAAAAACATAAAAAGTGTGATCCTACATTAACATCTAAAGTCCTAAACCTAAGGTATTTCTTATAGATCTTGTAAGAACATTCATGTGTTCTTGAAGAAAAACTAGGTTTTGATCTTTGTTCTTGGAATTTTTCAAGAAAGAGTCGTTATAATCTTCAAATAACTTCAAGTCTCTAAAAAGACATTGTTATAATCTTCTATTCTCCTTCAAGAATACAAGAAGTATATAAGGGTGCCAAGGTGTGGAAAGCTTGCTCAATCCAAGGTCCTAAGTGTTCAATCAAAGTCCTAATCCTTACTAGTTACTCCTTTCTTTAGAAAGCCAAAAGTTGTAAGAAACCCTAACACACTCTCTTGCTCAACATCATTAGCATGTTTCTCATACTTCATTTATGTTATATATGGTCTTTATATTGTTATCATGATGTACAAAAACCACTAAAACAAGTTAAAGGAATCATGTGTTAGCCAAATAGATGTAAACAAGAAAACTAGTGACATATATATTATGAAATACGACAAAAATAGTATAACTATGATATTAGACACTTACATACTGTTAAAGAGGATTTTTAAAGGAAAACATAGCAATTTGAATCGCCTAAAACGAGTACACGAGTCAAAAGATACGGCCAAAAGAAGTTAGTAAAACCAAAACACCGAAACTGCCTAAAACAAGCTGTTAAGCAGCTGTCCGTTTTGAACGAGGCCCTTCTGGTCCATTTCATCAAAACGTTAAAACACAAAAGTTGTCCGGAACGATGTTTTCCTTCAATTGCAAAAAAGTTTGGGCCCTGAAAACACTTAAAACAGGCCACTTTCCTTCAAAAACTGAAACTACCCTATAAAACTATACTTTTTCACAACTAAAGGCAAACCAAGAGGCCAAATAGTCTTAATCCGAGACCACAGCCACGACTAAGGCCAAGTCTGAGTCTCAAGACCATGATAGCCGAGACCAAAGCCACGACAAGGCCATGGCTAAAGCCTCAAGGCTTCCTAAGCCGAGACCGTAAACCAAAGGCCTTAGCCTTGATAAACCTAAACGTATAGAATACAATTTGGATCTACTCCCTTGATAAACCATGAAACTATACTTGTAATAACCAACTTTACAATTTAGAAACTTGTAAACTTTTCTTTAAACACTTGTGACATAAATTATGACGATACTTGTGATAACCATTATGATTTCCTAATCATAACCAAACAACCTTGTAACTTGTGTTTACAAACCATATGACACTTATGATATATAAACAAAACATATGTTTTATCTACTAAGTGCTACAATACTAGGGAACTTCATGTGAGGGGTTCATTTGGGTAAACGGATCGACGAGTTGCTGGATTTACGAATTAAAGTGTCCTAGCTCCTCGAACGTTTACTACATGACCTCTGAATTGTGATGGCCCGAACGGTAGTATGATATATATAAACTAAACACGTTTTCACAACTAGACCATTTCTATGAACGACATAGACAAAAACCATGTACTACATCATGATCAATATAAAGACGTATATAAGCTTGTTATTTCTTTCGCATCATTATTTCAAACCTATTCTAGGTTGCTCGTAGAAGTTCTCACGGCATATCCATCATTCTTATTATACATTTGATATCATTTACTCTGAGGTGAGTTCATAGCCCCACTTTTTATTACTTGATTGTTTTACAAACCCTTGGGGGAGATACATGATTTATTTTAAACCGAACACATTGCTTTCAAAATGTATGCTTATCTGATTGTTTTATTAGCATTAAGTTATCGCATTTTCCAAACTTAAGTCCCTTAATCATGAATCATTAATCACTAATGAGAGTGGGCGCGAATATTGTGAATAGATCTATTGGGATTGACGAATCCCGTTTGTGTTGACAGGGTAGGCAAACAAACGCACTATATTTGAGTAACATTGGTAAAAACGGCAATTTTTACCTGATAGGGCACGCACCGACATTTTCACCAATTAATTTTGGAACACGTTAACGCCTTGATTGCATGATGCGACTGTAAGGATGGTTAATTGTTAAATGATTAATTAAATTGAATATTTATTGCGTGCTTGATAGTTATTTTATGTACATTGGGATTGTATGGCTGGTCACGTAGGCTATCTTGCATAGATTATAGCTCACACCTACAGGATTGGAATTCGGAATATTCACCATTACACTAATTAAGGCGTGACAATTCAATAGGTATGATCGCTAATGAGGAGTAGTGCATCTTAGATAAATACGCTTCCCAATATTTGTTCGCACCAATTTACTTTTTTTGCAATTTAATTTAATTGTCTTTTTAAGTTAATATTAATCTTAAAATTAAGTCTCCATAACCCCGATATTTACTTGCTTACTAAAATATACAAAAATACCATAAAGAATCTCATTTCGTCCTCGAGATCAATTTGTCATACTTACGAGCCTACATCACTATTCCCATAGAAAACGATCAATCCCCCGACTTTTCTTATACTACACTACAACGGTTATGCACACTATATAGGAGATTGTAAAGCTTGCTTTGCTACCCACGCATTAGCGTAGTTCCTTAGTTTATTTGCAACCAACTTCACCTTGAGATGTTCGGGTATAATCTTCAAAGCAAACAACCTTTTAACAATACTTATCTATTAAGTGAATTCATCATGATGAGCCTTACCCAAAAATTCAGGAATCTCAACCTTCAAACCAATACCTTACAGCAGATCCTTATAGTATGTCCCATCGCGATGTCCTCTATGATAACCGCCAAAAGGATTGAAATCCTTGTAATCGTCGCCCCAAATGCTCGAATTGTTTCAGTCTATTCTCGCGACGTGTCCAACATGTTTCCTGTTGGAGCTCGAGTCATTGTACTCGATGATGCAAATGTTAATTTTCTTTTTCTTTTTTTCGTGGGTCTCACTGATCCATTGTGTCGTCATACCTGGGAGCAAACCCATGTCCACCATGACGATTCACCGTACTATGAAGCCTACTACGTCCATGAGGGGGAAACTACCCACTCGCACCAGAAGCTCTGATACCAAATGAGGCCCAGACGTGGAATGGCTTGAAACAAACAACAAATCACACAAACTATTTGGGTCAAAAAATTTCCAGCATGAATTTTGATTTTTTTTTATAGCTTTAACAAGACTTTCACCCAAACGTAACAATAGTTGTAATCCCGACATTATCCAAATGTTTTTCTAAGTGATTTTACTTAATTTGGTTGTCTAATTATTGTTTACTGATTTTCAATTTTACATGACCGAAAAAATAAGTATCAAAATTTGTATATTCAAATAATACACAAGATAAAATTAAAATGAAGTATTAAACGAAATCGAAACCCCATGAACTACACTCGTTTCTCACATTCACCAACCCATAGGGGGTGGTATGGTAGCTGATGGCTTGAGCCATCATCGACGACACAGTGACAAAGATGCTAAACACTACACCAGACCTTGACTGGTAGCTTCTCAGCTGGCACATACCAACTCACGCAATGGATACTTTTTTTTTGGTTGGTGTGTGCTTTAGTCTGGTTAATGTGGACACATGACATCACCTTTGTATCAAGGAAGAGTGTTTTGCCATGAGCAAAAGTGAGGTCATATAAAAAATGTTGAATTGACACAACTTTTTTCTATGACATCACTTAGCTCTTTAAGGCTGAATGCAGTAGAGGCGATCGAGTGTCGATCGTGGGTGTTAGGCCGATCGATTCCACTCGATCGTCCTACTGTGGAGGGTGTCGATCGGCAAAAAAAAGAGAGAACTTGGTCGTGTGGAAGATCGACATCTCACAAACCATTTTGTTGCTTAATGAACCTATTTTTCCTGATAATTTCACATACCCATTTGTTATTAGGTCATGTGGAGGGATTTGTAGTATAAATTTGGCTAAACTAGTTCATGGGCATGTCGTTAAATGTGGGGTCGGGTTGAATGTTGTTGTCGAGAATTCGGTTTTGGATATATATGTGAAATGCGGTGGTGTGGTTGATGGGCGTAAGGTGTTTGATGAAATGATTGACAGGGATGTGGTGTCTTGGAATAGTCTTGTGTATGGGTATTTTTCATATGATGCAAATGGCTGGTGTTAAGCCTGATTGGATCGGTTTGTTATTGGTTTTGCCTGCTTGTGCACAGAGTGGTGCTCTTGAGTTAGGGAAATGGATACATTTTTATGCTGAGAAAAATGGGTTTATGTTGAAGAAGAGTGTATGTAAAGAGTAAAAAAAAATGAACTTGGTCGCTTTTACTGGGGCACCTAATCGCCTGAAAGTCGCTGGAGAGAGAAAGCTAACGTGGCAGTAAAAAGTAGAGGGATTGAATCCCCTTACCGGAGGCTGCCTAAACAAGTAACCATTTTTCTGGCATTAAAATTGAAATAATAGTGTACCGTAACATCACAGAACTAAACTCACATGGAACATATTTTGTCCCCACTAGGTCATTTAAAAATGTTAACCACCTAAAAGATTGTGACACCTTCCATAAAAATGTTAAAATTTTCTCCCTTTAAAACCATCGCCACCGCAACAAAACTTTTTCCTACACATTTCAAGTCACTTCCAAAATCTCAACTCTTTCCCTCTTCAGTCCCTCTCCGCCGTCGTTACTCCGCCCTAACCGCCGCCATGGGTGATGATTCCGGCATGGATGCTGTTCAAAGACGCCTTATGTTTGATGATGAGTAAGTTTTTTAAATACCCATTTGTTAAAATCCATTTTAATGCAATACCCATTTGGTTAAATTCATTTTTATGTAATACCCATTTGTCAAAAATTTATTATTTGATCTGTTTTGTGGTTTAAGTTTATATAATTATATATATATATATATATATTCCGTTTCTTGAAATAAAGTTAAAAGCTTTTTATGTTGTTAAGTAGCTGTAGTTTATTAGATTCTCCAATGTTTAGTGATAATTAAGATACAAGATTAGGTGTTAAGTTGTTGTTTTTTTGAATAAATGTATTTGATTTTAATTTTGGAAAGAGTCAATATACTTTTATTGGATAATAGAAATTATAGAGTACAAGTTATGGCTTTTTGAGATAGTGACCGAGACATTTAACTAAATGTCAAAAACGTGTTTTGTGCCTAACAGATAAGTTGGTCCAAAGAGTTATAATCAATATAGTGTATGTGTTGTACATGTTACATAAAAAAAAATTATGCTATGTTACGTTTAGCTGATTTGGATTGGAGCGGGAAGCTAACAAATAGATGTAGATCTGAACTATATTCTCGTGCTACTTTTGTTAAGGTTCTTCTTGTGATCGTCAATATTTGATAAGTTAATAGGCCTCATTCCAGGGAATTTTAATTTACCAAATGTAACCGAAAAATTAAATATGATACTACTCTTTACAAAGTCTATGCAAGCAGTGATATTTGTAAGATAAGTTTAGTGACAAAATAGGGCAAATATATGAGTATAATCATTTTGACTACAATTATGTAAGTTGGTGATAACTTAATAAATTATCTTGTTTGCATAAGGATAATAATTCTTCATCTTATAGTTGATGTTCAATGTTTTCATCTGAACCACTAGATTTCACATTTTGAGATATGGCCGTTTTAATGACATATTGACATTTATTGGCATCTTTAATTTCTGCAGATGCATTTTGGTGGATGAGAGCGACAATGTGGTTGGGCATGATACCAAGTACAATTGTAAGCAAAATTTGTGCGCCTCTTTTTAGAGTGGTTTCATTGTTATATTATGAACAAGTGACTCCATATTTTTCTTGGTATCGTGCATTCTTTTCTTAAATAGAGAATTATAAAATATTGTATCAAGTATCATATTATTTACTTGCATTAGTAATACAGTAAGTCAGAAACTAGATATATAGATAAGATACGAAGTACTTGTGGTAGAGTAAATTGGCCATCGTATGAAAAGGTCATAAACACGAAGGAGATGTGACTGTGAGTACTCTGTAGCTTGACTTGATCAAGAAACTGTAATAAACTAATAATTGACAATCATAATATTACTTTGGAATCAGAGGAATCCCCTGAATCCATATTTGGAACAATGGAAGATACAAACAGTTGTTTACTTTTGCTCACTCGTTTCTTCTAACCCTTTCGTAATCAAATGCTACTTTTTCTTGTTATTGGATATGTGTTTGGTAACATATATCGTAATGCTTTCTGAAAAGGTTAATATGTATCTCCATTATATTAGTACTATTACTTCAGAAATAGGTGTAGTATCTGTTATCCAGAAAAAAAAAAAGCATTGTTTGAAAACTCTTAACTATTCACTAGTTCAGACTTCAGATAGGCAATTGGATGTGTGCATTGATTACCAGTTCAACTAAAATGAAACACGGAACTGACTCATGTCGACATTATATCATTAGTAATTGAATAGTAAATACCTCTCGTTATATGTAAGGAAAGACTTGTAGAAACTGCTTTTACTAATAAACGATCCAAACTTCTTTATAAAGTAGAACATCACGTTGAACCAATACTCATTATAATCTGCTGGACCATCACGATTACGAGACAAGCAAATCTATAACAACAAGCTTGACGTATCGTATGCTTCTGAAGTAAATAATGTTTTACCCAGTATCGGATAACAGATAAGGATTTATTCATTAATTGATACTGTAATAGTTACTGCTTACAAATGATCCATAGAGAATATTCAGTTGCGCAAAAAAACATTAGTTACTCACACATAATATAATATCATTGGCAGCTTTCTCAAAAGGTAGGCATGTCCTGTTTTTTTTAAATTGTAGACATTTTTTGCAGAACATGACATCATTACATGTAAGAAAGGTAGAAAGTTGCTACATATAATCCATCTTGTTGCCCAGTGATGAAGTTATCTCACATATCCCTATGTTAAAAAGTTTGGTTTAGTTGCTGCATGTCAGTGATGACAATGCAATTATCACTTCATAAATAATTTGTGTAATATTTTATTATCACGACGGGTGCCATGATCGATATCATCAATGCCCGAATATGCAGGCCACTTGATGGAGAAGATCGAAACAGGAAAAATGTTGCACAGAGCATTCAGTGTATTCTTGTTCAATTCAAAATACGAATTACTCCTTCAGGTATATCAATTTGTAATAATTATGTAGGTTTACATGATATTGACCACGTATGTCCATTGTTACTTTCTTAGGGTTATTTTATGGTAAGAAGTAATATGGTCTTGAATAACACCAAATGGTGGCGGTGCTCTGTGTAGTTCTGTGTTTTGTTTATTAGTGTATGCTTTCTAACATGTGATGGCTTACTTATAGCAACGCTCTGGAACCAAGGTGACATTTCCTTTGGTATGGACCAACACCTGTTGCAGCCATCCATTATACAGGGAATCTGAGCTTATTTCTGAAGACGTCCTTGGTAATGCAAGGTTCCAATTATGATATCCAGATTATTTCTATCTTTTGAAATGAATTCTCATTTTTTTTTCCTCGGGTTTGCAATCAGGGGTAAGAAATGCTGCACAGAGGAAGCTCTTGGATGAACTCGGTATCCCTGCCGAAGATGTTCCAGTTGATCAGTTTACCCCCGTAAGTCGCATGCTGTATAAGGCTCCATCTGATGGAAAATGGGGAGAACATGAACGTATGCGTTCTTATCTTACCCTAAAATAATCTAATGTTATAGATTGTTTAAATTGATTTTTTTTCCCTTTAACTACATGCTTACCTTGAGTTACTTTAGAGTATGAGAATGCAAATTGGGTGGGTGGGCTGTGGTTGGCTGGCCTGCTCGCCCCACTTGACGGCTCCCTTAGTCACCTGGATTTTTCATTTGACCCATTTGAATGGCTTGAGATCAGACATAATCAATGTAGATTTGGCCCACCTCTATGATAGGCTTTATCATAGTAATTCATTTGGCATAACAGATAGTCAACATATGCCGGTTGGTTTATAGGCACCCCACATGGAAAATTAGCTCATCCTAATAATGCAGTACCACACTCATTACCCCAAATTGAATGTTCGGTGCTTAGCTTTAGTAGTCAAAATAAATTATATAACATTAAATTTATTGATCAACATCTTCTATGTGGAGAAATAGTTAAAAACTGTAATAGTTAATCTTATCAAGATAATAAAGCTAATAAATATTTTGTCTTATTTATTCAGTTGACTACCTGCTCTTCATCGTGCGTGATGTTGCTGTGAACCCAAACCCAGACGAGGTGGCAGAGATCAAATATGTGAACCAAGAAGAGTTAAAAGAGTTACTAAGGAAGGCAGATGCTGGCGAGGAGGGTTTGAAACTTTCCCCTTGGTTTAGGTTAGTCGTCGACAACTTCTTGTACAAATGGTGGGATCATGTTCAAAAGGGTTCTCTCTCTGAAGCCATTGATATGAAAACCATCCATAAGTTGCTTTAAGAAAAACCCACTCAAATGACATGGTGTTAGGGACCTCACCACCTCTGTTTCATTATTTTATCTACATCTCACCATGTTATGTGCAACGTAGTACTTTTGGTCTTTCGTTTGAAGAGTGCAATAACGAACCGCTTGATAGTTCGGAACTTTAAAATTTACCGTTGCTTTTTACCTTTAATTGTAATGTATTTTAGCCCTCAATGATGATTTGAATGAAGTATATCATAATTTGGGGATTGAATTGCTCCTTTGATGTGTTTCATCTAAAGAGTATAATGCATATGACTTGAGCTTTGCAAACGACTGGATTATGGTTTGGGATTTTTGTAAATGATCCTTAGAGGCCTTTTTGTCCACCGATGTCAGATGGATCACTATAATTACAAGCTCTATTTAGCCAGATAACGTATCTATTTGGTTTCATTTTATGTTGATCCTAGTGAATGGATTGGCTTCAGCACATTTGATATGATACTCGAAATATCAACACCCAAAACGGCGGTGCATTAGGCTAACTAAATTAGTACTGCATCCACATGGAATGGATTGAAAAGATGCGATCTTAATGTGTGTGTGCGTGTGTGCGATTTCTTGTTGCAAAGATGCAAATTGACCAACTATAAAGGTTGATTAGAATTAGAGTGATAATTTGGGATACAAGACGTTGAGGTCTAGTGAATGTGAATGAGAATAGATCTAACCGGAAATCCCTCTTAGCATTTGTTAACTCTTTCACTGATCACTTTCCAGATATTTACGATGGTTGAACTACAAAACTTTTCTAAAATCATAAATAAAGTTTATGACAAGTTCATTTTTATGCTCATCAATGATTTGACGTGTGTAATCTATATATCCGAATAAAGTGTCACTGGGTATAACAAAGTTCTACCTCTCGTCGTCTTCTACTTTATTCGGTTAGGATAAATTAGTCTCCTAAATTACCACGTAATGCATAACGAACAAAAACTAATAAGAGCGCGCGGTGCAATGTCTCGTATAGAGGCACCATAGCTTTTCAACGATTCAATGTGTGTTATAGTTGCATCATCCTTCGGTGTAATAGGTGTGTTGATACAAAAGTTGGACGTTCCTGATTTGGAGCTCCGGTTCTCGTACCAATTGGGAATTGCTGCTTGAGACCTGCGCACTAAGAGACAAGAAACACCGTTAGGCTTACCGTGGGATTGTCTCCCACGATTATCCTCCGGCGTGAGAGTGAGTAATCGGTTTAGGGTTTAAGGAGTTTTAGGGTTATGAGATCGTACCTTAAACGAGGGATATAATTCCCTTTATATACACACGGAATCCTTGTTGGTTCCGTGTTCCCCAACCTTCGCGATCCGCCTAAGTCGGTTGGGAATGATTATCTTCTTATTTTAGAAGATATCGGATATCTATTCCGTAAATAGATATGGGCTTGGGCTTTCGTGAGCCCAAACGCGTATGGACATTGGCCCAGTTCGTATTGGGCTTGCCATGAGTGGGCTGTAGTCGGGTTTATGACCGACACCGGACTATACGTCATCATGTCCCCCAGTCTAGTAGGCGCAGTGCGTAACTGCGGGTGCTAGACTAAAGACCGTAATCAAAAATAAATAACTTAGAAAACGTATGAAAGAAACCATACATCTACCTGTAGGTGCAATGTATCGAGACATCCAAGTGAATTTTGAAGGCCTCGTTATTCGGGGAAAGTTACTGCCCTGTTGTCCCATCAAGCTATCTCAGCCACACAATGAGGACTAGTGGGATCCACGTGTCGCTAATCGTGTGGAGGAGAAAAGATATATAACTATGAGATTCATTTTCACCGGATCCCTCATAGTAAAACCTCCATCCACCATTGCTAAAGTGTGCTAAGAGTTGTGATCCGAAAGTAACCAACCACAAAGGTAACCGCGCGTGCGTTATATCAAAAAGAATATCCCAATGGTGAAACGGTTGTCTCCACTTCACCTCCGACCTCACGTGATCGATCGATGGAATTCACCTCAGATTACTTTATACCCTGAATGTGCATCCAGAGTTCGGATGCGCAAGCCACGATAGCGGATTTCCCCGCAGGGAAAGTGGGTGTATATACACGGTTATTCGAATTTGCGAATCAACGTGTGCCCCTTTCACGCTTTCTGTGCGATGTGTTAAATTATTATAATCTACACATATCACATGCACTCAGTATTGGCGCGGCTAAGATTACAAATTTTGAAGTAAATTGCCGTTTCGGGGATTAACCCCACCATCCACCTATTCCGCACCTTCTATCACACCACATGGGCGCATGGGTGGGTATCTTTTGCAAAGCGCTCCGGTAGACCGCAGTGTTATACGGATAAATTAGATGCACTTAGGAATTGGAGGAGTATTTCTTCGGGTAGATGATACGTGTTTTCCCTGGGATTATGATTTTTATACCCGGGGAACCTTACAGAGGGATGAGTGCCCACTGCCTGGGTCTTATAATGTCGAGGATGCGGAACTGATAAATGCTAACCGCATCCCCATTAGTGCGTATCCGAGGGATTTTGGTGCACATGGGAATCAACCGCAATTATTTTGGCCCCGAAGATGAGATCCCTATCTTCTTAGACGCCAATGGCCAGGGTGGGTACTTATTCCTCCGTACATCTGTATGTAAATATTGTAAGAACAATCTTCCGTATATGTCGCGCATTATATAACCTGTTTTTATATCTGTCTTGTCTTGCGCAGAGATGGATCTGTTCACCGTTGTACAGCTAGCGAAGCCTCTGGCATAAGGACAGAGTAAGACCTTTGAAGGATGATGAAGAGCCTATTTTAGCTTCTGAAGGCGTCATAGAGCTGAATCTGGGGATACAGGGGACCAGTTCCTCGCTTGCAGTGGAGGCAACACCCCGCAGAGCCGTCCCAATCTGAAGTAACCGCTGATGGCGCAGTCACCGCCCGTAGCTGTGGCTCAACCTGAAGAGGAAGAGGAAGAAGAAGCCGCGCTTAGTCGCAAAAGGACTCGAAGAGATGATGGTGCGGGCCCTTCAAGGAAGAAACGTCCCCGTGGTCACGACGTGGAGTTATCCTCTACTGATGAAGCGTCGTCGCACCCTGATGATGCGGAGCCACAGTAAGTAAAGTCGTACATGAATAATTTTCTTTTGTTGGTGAATGTGCTAGATGTGTTTCTAATATTGTCTTGATGATCCTGCGCGAATGGAGCGGTTATAGAGTCACCCCTAAGGTTAGTCCGACACGCTCAGCGCATTCGAACCGCAGAGACAGGATAAGGAAGATCACCATGCAAATGTGCCCTGGAGCAATTAGTTGAAGAATTGGTTCAAGTCTCCGCCATCGGCCGTTAATTGTGAAGCTGAAAGACCGAGTATCGATGCGAGAAAACCAAGATTCCCAAAAGGATCAAACGATTTCGGCCGGAGGCGAATGGCAAAGTACCCGGGCACAACTAGATAGCGCCCATGCAGAGGCAAGGGGCCTGAGCGCTACGCTCAAAACAAAGCCGAGGAGAAATGGCGCTAGTGTGCCAACTGAATCAAGAGCGTGCTGATGCTGCTAGGTATAAGTCTGCGTGCTGCTGGTCATTAAAACATCTAGATCAGGGTAAAGAAAGTTTATTTGCGCAGTTGGGGGAGCTTGGGAATACTGTGAGCTGGTCCTTGGAGGTACAGGAGGCAAAGCTGCGTAAGCTAAGCATCGAGTATGATGAAGAGTTGTATCCGCAGCTTATGTCTATGATAGCGGGCGCGGTGGCTTATAGGCCATGGTCTCCGCTGGCTGCTCTTAGTACCCGGAATCATCGAGGTGGTTAATGCCTTCGAGGTGGTGAAGTGCGCTCTGGGGCGTGGTAAATCGAAGCCATTGAAGAGCTCCACAAGGCGAAACTGTTGAAGGCGCCGTTGGATAAGGCACCAGGGTATGATGCTGAGTCATATAATCACTTGGTCGCTGCTATGCAGAGAATGAAAGACTTGGAGCTCCCAATGATTTCGGAGCTTGAGCGCGATCAGGATTATCCAATAAATGTGATTATGGCGGGGTTGACCTTGGCGCGTCATCGTGCCGAGGATGCTGACACAATTGGACTATTTTTGAAACCTCATGAGTCTCAGCTCCAAGTGCCTGTCTTTGCGCGTCCCAGGGATAGTCAGGATCCATTTGCTTTAGAGAAGGAGGTACCTTTAAAGGAAGTCCCGAAGCGCATGCCACCCGTCTTGCTAAGAAAAAGGGAATTGCAGGGAAGGCCATTTTGTGTGGGGTTGGTGCGGCTCACTTGCCGAGGTCAGATGGAGTGCCAGTCCAGTGTGGCTCTGTGTCGCATCAGGATGCAGATGTTTTGAAGAGTGTTAGCGAAGTCAAAGATGCGACAAGTCATGTTGGCACCTCTTCACTTAAGCGTTGTAGCAGGTGGTAGAAATATGTAATAACTCGTAGTTATGGATGAACATTTCTTTTTGTTTTTGCAGTGGCTATTACTAAAACGTGTAATGTAAACGTATCTACTTGTCTTTACGTGAAAGATGCATTTGTTGTCGAAGAGACAAACGTGTAAGCCAATGAGAATGTAGGAAATGCATAATCGTGTATGAAGATCCTAATATACGTAGAAAATAATGCTAAGTACTTTATCATAATCGTGTATGTTACAATTCACAGCGTCTTGTAAATATCTTATTAAGGAATCAAGTGTCTTGGTTCCTAAATTGTTAAACATGCACGTGTGCGTTGCGCAAACCTTCGTGGGATGCGCACATATCTTATTCCAACGTCTTGAGAATAAGGTGTTTAACAAGGATGCGTGATCCAGTGTTGATGGGTTTGCAACCCTCTTACTCAACAAGTTAGTTAGTAGGTCAACTTATCCTTTTACCATCGTGGGTTTATTCGTAGTGCATGCACGCCATCATGGGCAAGAAATAAAAAAGCGTTAAGTCATACTGTATATAGAGATAACAACTTAAAATGTGTCGCGGAGTTAGCTAGAAACCGCGGCATTTTATTGATACTTGAATGTTTTTTTTTTTGGCAACAAGGAAAACAGTAAATATGAAAAATAAGAAATAAATACATGAATGTTTATTGGGCACTAAAAGTGCGGAGCGTCGTGTGCTGTGCGTAGCTGGTCTTACAAGTAGCACCTCTTGAGGTTGCCAATGTTCCATGTGCGCGGTAGGTCACGACCATCCAAGCCTCGTAGCCTGTACGCGCCTGTGCCAATTGCTTCAATAACCTCATAAGGTCCTTCCCACTTTGGTCCAAGCTTACTCAGTATCTTCTGCGTGGCTTGCCTCATTGGCACGGTAGACAAAGTCGCCTGGTCTGAATGAAACACTGCGCACCTTGGTATCATAGTATCCTTTCATTTTTGACTTCGACTTTGCCTCCCGTATGGTTGCGCGTTCGCGTCTTTCTTCCAGCAGATCCAAGTCGATACGTCCTGCGTCATTGTTTGTTGTTATATTGATCTCCGCAGTGCGGATAGTTGGCATGCCGATCTCAGTTGGTATAACGGCTTCGTCCGTAGACTAGAGAGAAGGGGTGTCCCCGTGCTGGTTTTAATCGAGGTGCGGTGAGCCCATAAGACATGCGAAAGCTCCTCGACCCACCTTCCTTTGTGCCTGTCTAGGCGCGCTTTGATTCCTTCGCCCAGGCTTCGATTTGCGCGCTCTACTAAGCCATTGGTTTGTGGGTGCGTAACCGACGCGAAGTGTTGGGTGATGTTTAACTTTTCGCACCAATCTTTGAAGGGGTTGTCGCAGAATTGTTTCCCATTATCCGAGATGATTTCTCCAGGTAATCCGAAGCGGCATACTATGTTGTCCCAGACAAAGCGTTTCACCTGGTTGCCGGTGATTGTCGCCATTGCTTTTGCCTCGATCCACTTGGTAAAGTAGTCTATAGCTACTATGAGAAACTTGAGACCGCCTGCTGCTATCGGAAAAGGACCTGCGATATCGATGCCCCATTTGTAGAATGGCCATGGCGCCGTGATTGGCGTTAACTCATGTTGTGGTTGGCGCGTAACGGGTCTGTGGACCTGACAATCATTGCACTTCCTTATCAAGTCCCTCGCATCTTTATGCATGGTTGGCCAGTAGTATCCGGATCGCATGGCGCGTGCTACAACGGACCGTGGTCCTGCGTGCATGCTACATGAACCTTCATGGATTTCTCGCAGCACGTAATTTGCTTGCATGGGGCCAACGCAGCGGAGCCATGGTTGGAGGAAAGAACGTCGATACAGTATGTTGTCGCGCAATTCGAATTTCTGCGCTGTGCGCCGATTCTGCGAGCTTCATGCTTCTTGGGGTAATGTACCTTTGTTTAAGTACTCCACAATCGGTGTCATCCATGTAGGACCGTCCTCCTCTATGACTGCGGAGACTTCCATCTCCGATATTGACTTGCTTTTCGTTGTTTCCACCGGACTTGCTTTGATAAGTGTGCGAAGCTCGTCGAGGCGATCTTGCTCAGTGCATCCGCTTTGCGATTTTCTCCTCTAGGGACTTGTTTGATAGTAAATCTGCAAAGCCTTTGATCGCTGATTTAGTCTTCTCCAGATACTGAATCATGTTCTCTTCTTTGGCCACGTATTCACCCAACACGTGGTTGGCCACTAGCCGGGAGTCCACATTTGCTTCCAAGTTACGCACACCCATTCGAGCTGCAATGCGTAGTCCAGCGATTAGAGCTTCATATTCTGCCTCATTGTTTGTCGCTGTAAATTCAAAACGCAGTGCGTAAGTGAATTCCATTCCCTCGGGTTTGTGAGAATAAGGCCAGCTCCGACCCGTCCCACGCATGAGGACCCGTCGGTGAACAAAATCCATGGATCTTGTAGTTCCTTCTCGCTTGGTGTAGGTACTTCGTCGATATCGGCTTCGATGATGAAGTCTGCGAACCTGTCCCTTTATTGCAGTCGTGGTCTGTAAGATGTTATGTTCGCCTAGCAACACACTCCACTTCGGAGTCGTCCCGACGTCGGGTTTGGAGATGATCTCGCTTGATGGCTTGATCGTGATTACCGCTATTGGGTGCGCTTGGAAGTATGGTAGCCGCTTGGCGGCAAACACTAGTGCCAAGACCAACTTTTCCATGGCACTGTAGTTCATCTCCGTCTTTTTGAGCGCTTTGCTGACAAAATAGATAGGGGTTTGCACCGAGTCCCTATCTGTAACAACACTGACGCCCCATGAGTTGCTGATAAATACATGATCAGTTCTTCTCCTGGTCGGGGTGCCACGAGTGTTGGGAGCGTTGCTAGATGCTGTTTGAGTGTAGTGAAGGCTTCTTCCGCCTCCGTCGTCCACGAAAGTCACCCTTTTTTGTACACTTCTTGAGTGTTTTGAAAAGAGGCAATGACTTTTCTGCTGATTTAGACAGGAACCTGTTGAGGCCGACCAGTTTTCCGTTGAGGGATTGGACTTCCTTCAGCGTGCGTGGTGAAGGAAGTTCTATTACCGCCTTTGTCTTTTCTGGACAAGGTTTTATGCCCTCGGGTTCTATCAGGTACCCTAAGAACATGCCTTCAGTAGCGCCAAAGGTGCATTTCTTAGGATTTAGCTTCATGTTGATCTCTCGTAGAGTTTTGAATGTTTCTTCTATGTCGCGCACAAGCTCAACTTCAGTATGGCTTTTTATGACCAGGTCATCCACATAGACTTCCAGGTTGCGTCCCACCTGTTTTTCAAAGGCATTGTCTACCAATCACGATAGGTGGCACCCGCATTCTTCAAGCCAAATGGCATTTTGTGTAACAGATGCGCCTTGGCTTGTGTGGAAAGTCGCTTTTCCTCGTCTTCTTGAGCCATTTGTATCTGGTGATATCCCTTGTACGCGTCAAGAAAACACTTCAACGGGTATCCGCATAAGGACTCTATTTTCCAGTCTATCTCTGGTAATGGATAGCAGTCTTGCGGGCATGCTTTGTTAAGGTCGGTGAAGTCTACACACATTCGCCAGCTACCATCGCTTTTTTTGACCATTACTGGATTAGAAAGCCAGTCGTGGTAATAGACTTCACGCATAATTCCGCATTTACCAATTTACGTACTCTGCGGAATTGCTGCGCCTCTCGGGGCTTGGCCACGCTTCTTCGGCGTATCGGTGAGTATCCTTGCCGGATTCTAAGTTTATGCTCTGTGATCGAACGTGGTACTCCAGTCATGTGTTTTGGCTCCCACGCGAAAATATCCACGTTCTTTTGTAGGAGCGCGCACACAGCTGCTTTGCCGTTGTCCGACAATGACCCTCCAATGATTATTTCTCGCTCGGTAATCTGGGTGAATGCGACCTTCAAGTTGGGGACTTTGGCCGCGCATTGTTTCGATTGGTTCCATTTCACATGTAACCGTGTTACATTCTCTGTTTGGTACCGTGGCATTGTAAAGAGTAACAATGCCTCCTTCTACTGGGAATTTAAGCATCCGTGCGCCGTTGATGGCACCGCGCGCATGGCCGATATCCCAGGTCTCCCAATAATGCCATTGTATGACGATGGGGATTTGATCACCATGAAATCCATCCAGGTTGTCGTAGAGTGCTCGCGTTGCCGCGTGACTAGTAATCGCAGCTGCCCCATGGGCCATATCTTTTCACCCGTGAAACCGGTGAGTGCTGTGTTGACCGGATTTAACTGACTACGTATTTCGTGTCGTAGTCTTTTAAAGAAATGCTCGTACATGATATTTGCCGATGCCCCACCATCGATGTACATGCGGTGTATGTCGTGACCACCCGCACTAATTTCAATGGTGAGGGGCTCTGCTGCTGCGTTGTCCGCAGTTAAAGTAGGGAAGGAGATTTCGCTTCTTCGGAAAACTCTGGTGACCTTTTGTCTAGTGATTTGTTGCCACGTTTGTATCATGTAGATTGTGTCGGCCTTATCTTTGGGTGTCTCCTTCTTGCTTCCATTCTTTTGTTTATCTCTTCCTTCTTTAATGTTTTTAACTAAGTGGTCCATCACGCCTCCTTGACCATCTTGTCGATGAATTGGCGCAGCTGGACACACTCGTTAGTGGTGTGACCCTTTTGTGCGTGGTAGTCACAGTATCCATTCCCAAAGTCGCCGATCCTCTCGGGTATGCGCATCTGCGGTGGTCCTGGGAAATTCGCACCTTCCGCTGCGAGTATTTCCTTTGGTGTTTTGATCGGGGAGTATACCGTCATTATCTCTCTCTGCCGCTCCTCTGGTTGCGATAGTTCCTATTACGGTTATTACTTCGGTCGTTGGATTGTCTCCCGAGTTGTTCCTGTGACCGGTAACTCGAGTGGTTCTTTTTGCTATCCGCCGGCGGCTTCCCCTGGACAAAAGATCGAGAGCGCTTCATGAGTTCATCAAAAGTCTCGTGGATCTTGTCGTTCAACCTCTTGATGAGTTCTGGATTATTAATCCCATTCATGAAGCCAGAGATCTTTAGTACTTCAGGACATGCTTTAACTTGCATGCATTCATCTTTAAAGCGTTCCATGAATGCACTCGTAGATTCTCCTTGGTTCTGCTTTACCCTGGCGAGTTCGACAGGATTTTTAGCACACTTTTTCCGTTGAGTAAAATTTATGCGGAACGCCTTTCTCAACTCTTCAAAACCATTTATGCTCCTTCGTGGGAGTTTGTTGAACCAGTTCCGCGCTTCCCACCGGTGGAATTAAACATGTGGCACCACACTGGTTGTGGCCAGTTCTAAATGGTCGCGGCTGATTCGAAGATTTTAGGTGATCGTCGGATCACTGTTCCATCATAGGTCTTGACATTTGTAGGCATACGTCTCTTCTTGTTCTCAGAGAAATCACTAATGCGTCCCGTGAACGCATCCACTTTTTGACGGCGCCACGGGAGAGACATGTCTTCCTCTTGGCTATCACGTCTGTTTCTAGACTTCTAATGTCCTGTGTCGCTGTCCTCGTTGTCCGAGGAATTATCAGAAGATGAATTTTCCTTCTTACGGCGCTTGCGGCTTTGTCCTCAGAGTCGACTCGTAGCACGGATCTGAAGGACTTTCACTTGGGAGTGCTTTCGCCCATCACGCGTATTTTACGGCTACCCAATCTAGTGTAGACACTGGTACGCCGTTCTTCTTTCTCACTATCACTCAAGTGCTGCGAGTGAGATGTCTCATCATCCTCAATTCTCCTCCCTATTCTGTTGAATACTGGGGGTCGGCCGCTATCTCCCCTGCGCTTTTCTTTCGATGGCGAATGGAGAAGTTTCAGATTCAGAATCGAAGTTGATTCGGGCTTTCAAGTTCCGACCTGATCTCTTCTTCTCTTCCTCTTGCATGAGGGCCGTTAATGTTTCGTAGTTTTGGGATACGAAAACTTCTGGTGCTAATTCCGGCGCGACTCCCTCGAGGGTGAGTGCGTTTGTTTCCGCTGCTTTACCCTTATCCCGGCCAGGTGCCTCTGGTACCTTTGTTAGGTCGGTTTCAGCCTGATTGGAAGGGAGTAGTAAAGGTGGTGCGTAGGGGGTCTACTTCACTCGTGGTGGTTGTAGTGGCTTGGGTTGTTCCCGAGTGCGGTTCCACCAAAGGGAAGATCAAATCTTGACCTGATCCCTTACTTTTAGCAAATACTGGTTGTCCCAGAGGTATGCTTAGGGGTCAATCCACTCTGCGACTTCTTCCCCATGAGATCCGACTGCGATCTCGATTACCGTGCTTTGTCATTCTAGTGTTGGTTCTTAGTGTAAGGTCCCACGGATGGCGCCACTTGTTGATACAAAAGTTGGGCGTTCCTGGTTTGGAGCTCCGGTTCTCCATACAATTGGGAATTGCTGCTTGAGACCTGCGCACTAAGAGACAAGAAACACCGTTAGGCTTACCGTGGGATTGTCTCCCACGATTATCCTCCGCGTGAGAGTAAGTAATCGGTTTAGGGTTTAAGGAGTTTTAGGGTTATGAGATCGTACCTTAAACGAGGGATATAATTCCCTTTATATACACACGGAATCCTTGTTGGTTCTGTGTTCCCCAACCTTCGGCGTATCCCGCCTAAGTCGGTTGGGAATGATTATCTTCTTATTTTAGAAGATATCGGATATCTATTCCGTAAATAGATATGGGCTTGGGCTTTCGTGAGCCCAAACGCGTATGGACATTGGCCCAGTTCGTATTGGGCTTGCCAGTAGTGGACTGTAGTCGGGTTTATGACCCGACACCAGACTATACGTCATCAAGGTGCAACGCCAACGGCATAATATTCATTATAGTCTTTTCTTCATTTTTATTTTTATTATTTTTTTTATTTTTCTTTTTCTTGTTTTAGTGTAAAAGTGGGCTAAATAGATGTATTTGGTTGTATGTTATTGGAATGTAATTGAAGAGGTTTTTTTTTTAATATTTTTTAGACGTGACGACGCCCATAACACGACGCCTATAACTACCGCACCTAGCACTTTAAGTAGTTACTTCTAACAAATTTACATTAAAAAATACATACCAAGTTATATATCATATGTATTGGTGTAGTGCAAACTAGGGGTGATCGAAAAAACCGAAAAGACCGAAAACCGAAACCGAACCGAATCGAAAATAATCGAACAAAACTAATAATCGAACCGAATTTGCTAAAACCGAACTGAACTGAACTACTAATTCGGTTCTCTGGTTGGATATGGGTTTGGAAGTTTAAACCGAAAACCGAATTCATATAAATATATATATTTTTTATATACTTATATATATATTTATATATTTTTATGTATGTTTAAATATAAATAAATACTATTAAAAGGTTATCATAATATAATAAAATAATTTTTATGTTTGAAATATATATTTTTTTTCTAAATATATATGTAATTATTATTATTATCTTTTTTAAAATAGTGAAATTCGGGTTATTTGGTCAACTCAAAAACCGAACCGAACCGAAAACCGAAAACCGAATTTGAATTTGGTTCGGTTCGGTTTTCAGATTGACCTAAAATTTTTTTGAGTGAACTACACCATTCGTCCTTGTGGTATAGGTTGACCATCAAGTATCGTCCTTTGACCCAAAAAATTGCACCGTTGGTCCTTAACTGCGAAACGTTACTCAGCGTTGGTCCCTCACCCTAACTGGTGTGAGTAACGGGCGTTAAGCCTATTTAAGTGGATGGTATATTTGTCTTTTCCCACCCACACCACACCCTCAATTAATTATTTCATCTACCCTTTCATTTCAATCACATACCCCCAGAAAATAAAAAACACACACCAACACTCCTCATTCGAATCATAAATCATCTCCATAATCCTGCAAGCTTGAATAACACAAAAATTGTGGTACCCATGGGGTATGTAATACGAGAATCACACGTTGAGTTTGATCAAAATGTAGCTTATGGTAAGTTTTCTAATTTTTTGCAATTTTTTGTTTATCCAAAGTCTTGTAACTGATACTCTGTTTTTGTTGGGTCTAAAATGGTTAATTTGATCCAACATTGAATAAACCCTAATCATAATTTTTTTTCAGCTGGCGTACGTACTGCGTTTTCAATAAGGGTGCATTATGGAGGCTCTTTCACTGTAGCACCTGATAGGAGGTACATTAATGGCTTTTCAAAGATTGTAGATGAGTTAGACTCTGATGAGTTTTCTGTGCATGAGATGGATGCCATTGTAGAAGACTTAGGTAATGATGGCCATAAAATAATGTTTTATCATTTTCTTAAACCTGGTGGTGATTTAGATAGTGGCCTACAACCTTTAGCCAGTGACCAAGATGTTCTTTTTTTGGCAAAATATATTGAAGAAGGTCACAAATTCATTGAAATATATGTTGAGCATGAAAGAACAATGCATGACCTTTATTTTACTTCAGCAATGAAAAACAAAGGGGTTTTGATAGAAGAGTTAGATGAACCAAGTTTGTCCAAAGCAGGTATTACACCAGTTGTTAGGAAATGCATTAGAGATGAGAATGCAGGCAATGTAGGTACACAAAGTAGTGTCAATGTAGGTCAAGGTAGTGGTGTCACTAAAGATGTAGGTGAAGGTAGTGCTGCTAAGGTTGTACCTAGTTAGGGAGATAGTCAATTTGTGAATGATTTTTATTCTTCTTATGACCCTTATGAAGCTTCACAAGACCTAAACTTTGATCCTTTTGCTGATTTAGATGATATGTTAGAACATGGACCTGAAAATGTTGATTTAGATCTAAATAGTATGGAAAATGTTACATTAGATGTTGATAATATGGATGATGTAGGGAATGAAACCTGTGTTTCTAGTGAGGATAGTGAAGGGAATCAGGACTCAGATTCTAGTGATGAAGATAGCCAGGATAGTGATTACATTATGGATGAAGAAAACTATGTTTCAGAGGTTGATGTTGATATGGAAGACTTCCGTTGCAACATTGATGAAACTGTTGAGTTCATGGGATGTAGGAATAGAGATGAAATATCTGATAATGAAGAAGCACAAGAGGATATAGAAGTTATGGATAATGATTATTTTGAGAGTGCTTCAGATGAAGAAAATGAACTTGATAGGTTGAGAAAAAGGAAGTTGAAACAGATTAGGAAACAGGCACATGCTTCAACCCAGGTGTACAA
Organism: Chrysanthemum makinoi; assembly: GCA_910596185.1. Classification (NCBI taxonomy): domain Eukaryota; kingdom Viridiplantae; phylum Streptophyta; class Magnoliopsida; order Asterales; family Asteraceae; genus Chrysanthemum; species Chrysanthemum makinoi. The sequence continues at coordinate 32,651,810 of OU343218.1, read as the reverse complement.
GACATACTTTTATGTGGGACAGAACTTTGGAAACAGGGAACAAGTAAAAGACCTAGTTAAGGAGCATTCAATTGAAATAAGGAGGGAACTTAGGATGGAAAAAAATGATAAGGAAAGAGTGAGGGTTGTGTGCAGGGGTATTATACCAACTTTGCCCATATGTGAAGCTAGGTCTGGTAATGGGCTTGATAATGGGCCAGATAATGGGTCTGAGTCAGTTAATGCATGTGGGTCAAAAGTTAAGTGGACCAAGGGAAAGGTTTGTGAGGCTGTTGGGGTTCAATACACTAGTCCATCAAAAAAGACAAAAGAGAGAATAATAAATGGTGGAAAACCTAAAAGTAGGAAAGATGATGATGCCAATAAATGTCCCTGGGTGTTGCTAGTATCCAAAATTAAAAACAGTGATACATGGCAGGTGAAAACTCATAGATCTATTCATAAGTGCTTACAATCCAGAAATAAATTCTTGGACATGGTTTCTTTCACAATTACTTACTGCTGTAAGTGTTGACTCAAATAATGGGATTTACCCTTTGGCATATGGGATTGTGGAGACTGAAAACACAGATTCTTGGACATGGTTTCTTTCACAATTGGGAGATGACTTGGATCTTTATAGAAATTCTAATTTCACATTTATTAGTGACAGACAGAAGGTATGATTCTCTTTTTACATTTAATGCTTTTTATGTGATGTAAATTATCTGTTTGTAACATATGTCTGATTATTTGTGGTAGGGTCTTATTCCTGCTCTTGCAAAGTTGTTTCCCTGTGCTGAGCACAGATTTTGTGTCAAGCACATTCATGAAAATATGAAGCTGCAATGGAGTGGTGCAGCTTACAAAGACATGTTATGGAAATGTGCCACAGCAACAACATTGCCAGAGTTTCAGCTTGCAATGGATGAGTTCAAAGCATTTAGCAAGCCTGCTTATGAGTGGTTATTGAAGATTCCACCTCAAAGACTGGGCAAGAAGCCATTTCTCAGGTATAGCCTCAGCACTGCACTAACTTATTTAGTTCAAGTTTGCAAATAGGTTGAACTCTGCAAATACTCTGCAAATAGTCTGCAATTAGGTTCAAGTATGCAAATACTCTGCAAATTAGGTTCAAGTATGCATTTAGGTGATTGTTCGCACTAACTTCAAGTCTTCAAATAGGTTCAAGTATGCATTTAGGTTTACAGTCTTTAACTTAAATTTGAATTTTTAATAGGGAGAGCTAAGACAGATGTACTGGTGAACAATATGTGTGAAGTTTTTAATGGAAAGCTTGTTGGTGGTAGAGATAAGGCAATCATTTCAACATTGGAGTTTGCAAGGTCTTATCTAATGAAAAGATAGTTAATGTGAATAAAATGATTGAAAGATGTGATGGTCCACTCACACCTACTGCTACAAAGATTTTGAAGTTGAACTGTGATGAAGCAAATAAGTATACAGTTACTTGGGGAGGAGGTATTTATTATGAGGTAAGTGGTCCATGGAATGATCAATGTGTGGTGAATGTAGAGCAAAGGACATGTACCTGTAGAAAGTGGGAGTTAACTAGGATACCTTGTAAACATGCCATAGCAACCAACTGGAATATGGCACTTAACAATCAATCAGTAGGATTACCAGAGGAATGGGTACATCCATGTTATAGGTATGTAATAACTTCTTTTGATTGTACAATTACTTCATTTACATTGCCTGAATTCAGTAGGATTATTGATGCATTTCCATTTAATAGGCTGGATACATGGAAGAAGGTTTACTCATACATGATCAACCCAATCAGAGGTCCAGTTCATTGGCCTAAGTGTAATGTAGCAACAACTCTGCTACCACCAAAACATCAACCACAGGTTGGAAGACCAAGAAAGGAAAGGAGGAAGTCTAGGGCAGAGGTTGATGTGGTGCATATGTCCAAGGATGGCAAGCTGACAAGGAAACTCAAAACTGTGACATGTGACTAGTGTGGAAACAGAGGTCACAACTCAAGGAGTTGCACTGGACCAAGAAAATCAAAGTCAAAGGGAGGTGGTAAGAAGAGGAAAACTAGAAGTGCTTTTGGGGAAGATGACAACTCTGCAAGAAGACCTAGTGATGCTGATAAAGGTAAAGGAGTTGCAATTGATGATGGAAAGAAGAAGAAAGGTCCACCAAGGAAGAAAGTTGTTGTTCTTGGTTGATAGTTGTGTCTTTTTATTTCTGAATTAAGACTACTAATATGTATTTGGAAATGGTCTTTTAGGATTATCACTTTGTATTTGGTCTGCAAAAATGTGATGCAGTATGGGTATTTGCTTTGCATAACTTTGATGTACTAGGCATATTTTGTATGATCATGTCTTGATGTACTAGGGCTACTTTGTATTTGGTCTGCAAAAATGTGACTTTTACTTGTGTGAAGTTTTAACTTAATTGTTTGTCTATCTGGGTCAATTTCAGAATGGTAATGGGTCAATTTGAGTTTGGTATTTGTTTTCCATTTGACTTAATTGGTAATGGGTGAATTTGGGTTTGGTAATTGGTTCCATTTGAATTAATTAGTAATGGGTCAATTTGGGTTTGGTAATTGGTTCCATTTGACTTAATTAGTAATGGGTCCAAGTTAAACACTTTTTGGTATTTCATTGAACACAAAAAGACTTTTACAAGTTAAAGACTTTTACTTGTTTCAGTATCATTCAACACAAAAAGAAGAAATTCAACCCAAAATGAAAACCAACAACTGCCTTTCATTCATAGAACCACAAAAGTGGTATGCGTTTACAATCAACTAACTTCCACAAAAGATCTAAACTGACACTTAACACCTAAACAACACAAACGAACCAAACTTAAAATCTAACTTAAGTCAACATATTGTAAACAACACACATCAACACAAAAGACCAAGAAACATAAAGATACTTCTTCATCCTTGCTCTTTGTTCCTGCAACTCTTGAATTTGTCCTCGATGGTTGTTCAGTGATCTCAATAGTCCGGGTATTATGTTAACAGATCGACCACACATTGGGGGATCCACCCAATCAAGGAAAGGGCAATCTAATGCCTATTAAGAAGATTAAACAATAATATTTAGTTAATAACATCATAAAAGAGATCAAAACCATGTTCTTACTCACAAAATCACATGATGCGCACCATATCAGGGCAACCATAAAACCTTCGTCCTGGGTTGATGTTGGTCCATGATGTTCTCACCAATGCTCGTCTTCCACAGTGACAATTGACCATTTTTTATCTTCAATTATTGTGAATGGAGGTGTTAATGGAAGAAAGAAAGAAAAATAAAAAGTTTAGGTGGGATGGGATGGGTATATATTAAGGAGGGAAATGAGAAATAAAGGAAGCGGGAAAGATCTTGTGGGTGGGAAAAGTGGTGTGGGTGGGAAAAGACAAATATACCCTCCACTTAAACAGGCTTAACGCCCGTTACTCACACCAGTTAGGGTGAGGGACCAACGCTGAGTAACATTTCACAGTTAAGGACCAACGGTGCAACTTTTTGGGTCAAAGGACGATACTTGATGGTCAACGTATCCCACAAGGACGAATGGTGTAGTTTACACAAAAATTTTTTAACCGAATTAACCGAACCGAACTAACCGAACAACCCAATGACCGAACCGATCAACACCCCTAGTGCAAACTACATAAACATCAAACTTTCATACCATCTATTGACATTGTTTTCTATGGACTAAAAAGTATGATCTATATTTTCTAAATATTTCTAGAAAAGAGAGAAGGGTTGTAAACACTATGTTAATTGCTAAGCATACTTTCCCTAGTTGGTCCCGTAAACACATAAGGCTAACTAAAAGTATTAACTTGTTGGCTTTGGGCTACCATTTTTATGTATATTTGGGCTAGCCCAGTTTCATTTCTAGTATACTTAGGATTAATCATTCGGTTCATGCACATTTTATAAATGGAAATTCAACTGCTGTTTACTCTTTTCATAGGGATTTATTAAATGTAATATGGTATCACAGCTTCAAGATCCTCTTCAATAAAAACCTTAAAAAATTTATTCGAACCTTCTTCTAGTCGACTTTTTCTTCTTTCTTTTTTTATTATTTTTTTTCTTCTCGTTCGCTTGTTTTGCTTGCTTTCTTTGCATTAATCTTGTCATAGCATCATGACAGGAAACATACCACCACCAAATTTGCCCAAACAACCGATTGATAAAACATATTCAGTCGCTAGCATCAAAGCGTGTATCCCCACACCTCTTGATCTAGAAAAGCTAAACTACAATTCTTAAAGCAATTTATTTAAACGCTTTTACAAAACATATGATGTCATCTTGAAGCCCCATCATCAACTACAACTAGCACCGCTCCTATTGATTCTTATCATGACACCAAAGACTCTCTCGTAATCATGTAAATGTATTCCATTATATCTCCTAAATTAGTTGATATGGTGATTGATGATAGCACCACCACATGAAGTTTGGAAAAGACTCACAGACATTGTTCATGATAATAAGGATGCTCGTGTCATTCAACTTGACAATGAAATCCATAACATGTCCTTCGGTAATATCTCTGTGAACGATTATTTGATAATTTTGGTTCGAAGGTCAATGACTCAAGCCTTGTTACTTATGCCATCAATGGACCCCGTAGAGCATTCTTGGACATAGCACGAATCATTCGTCATAGGGAACAGCTTCCTACGTTTGATGAGGTACGTTCCAAGATTCTTCTTGAAGAAAGTGACATGCTTCAACAATCGAATGGTAATTCATCCTTTCAAAATACATCCTCTTCACCTACCATTCTTGTTGCTACCAACACGAATAATGTTAAGTCTAGTTCTATGCAAAATTCGGGAATTGAACAAAGTCGCAATTTTCAATGGGGCACGTGTGCATACGGGACAAGATTCATGACACGGCCTCGTCCTTCGAACTCTACTGTATCAAATACCAAAGGAACAAATGGTAATTTTTTAAGGAATAATCATAATCCTAATGCTACTATAAGTGACCCTCGTGGTCCCCATCAAAATACTAAGTAGAATATAACTACATCCAACTCGTGGACAAATTTTAGCCAATTCTCATTCCCTTGCACTATACCAATTTACCAGGCCCAACGCAACATGGGGTATATATTCTTTCATTCGGGTTTGGGTCAAGCTCATCTATCTGTCCAGCAGCTCCCAAAGGTCCAAACACATCGGCCCATATGGCCACTACAAACCCAATTCAGTCAGCCCAGTTTAGTGCAACGCAACTCAGTCCAATCAGGCCCATATGATGCCTCAACCTAACAATTTCCTGGCTCAGCAGGTACAATATTCAACTTCACAATATTTAGCTGGATCAGAGGCCTAACAAGGACCATCTGTTGTGATGCCATGGGGTTATTTGACTACTGTTCCTACACAAGCTGCTATGATTCCTCAAGCTTATCAAACTATGAGACCCTGTATAGAATATGGATATGGGAGCTTCTTCTCATTTGGCTGACAACACAGGTACACTCACTTCTGTTAGTAATTAAACCAAATATAAATCTGTATTTGTTGGCAATGGCCAATCTATACCTGTGACTAACACAGGACATAGCTTTTTGTATACTTCATAATATAATTGTCACTCCTAACATTATTAAAAATTTTAATTTATGTTCGTAAATTTACTCGTGATAATGATGTTTCTATTGTGTTTAATGCATATGGTTTTTCTGTGAACGATTACCAGGCCCGCAAGCTTCTTCTCCGTTGTGATAGCACTAGAGACCTTTACCATGTCACCAACCAACCATCCTTAAACTCTCCATTTGATTTGCTTTCGTTGAGTCATACTATGTGGCATAGACGCCTTGGAAATATTGGTAAATATGTGATTCGTCGTTTAGAATCTAATCATTTAATTTTGTGTAATAACCAAAGTTGTCTGGTTCTTGTCAATTAGGTAAACATGTTAAGCTTCCTTTTTATAGTTCTGAGTCGAATGTTGAGATCATCCTCTCAGATTTGTGGAAATCGCCTATTCCGAGTGAAAGTGGTATTAAGTACTATGCTATATTTTTGGATCATTTTTCGCATTAGGTTTGGGTTTATCCGTTGCTTAAGAAATATAATGTGTTAGATACTTTTGTTACTTTTTGTGCTTATGTTAATAAAAAATTTAATGTTGACATAAAGTCTTTGCAATGTGACAATGGGGGTGAGTTTGACAACACCCGCTTTTATACAATTTTTCGCCAACAATGGCATCCAGTTTCAGTTTTCTTGTCCCAAACCTTACCAAAAAAATGGTAAATCGGAATGTATGCTACGCACCCTTAATAATATCACTCATAACTTATAATCTAGCAATAGATATCGAATAATAAACAAGTAAAGAAACATATTATTGTACGATAAACATATAAACTATCCTACGTAAATTCATTAAATCAAAATAAACAGAATTAAATCAACAAAGTATTCATAATTTGGCTAACACCTAAGGGTGTTAGCCCATTATCTCAGTAGCAAACACGAAAGAAGTAATAAATGTTATACAAATGATAAACATGATGAAATCATTATTCAAACTAAATGATTATAATTCGTGTAGTGATACGAGGACTTCTTCTCTTGATCTCTTGCTTTTATTTTGTTCTCCTGGTGTTAAAATGCTCCTAGGGTCGTCTGATGTTGTGAAAGTGTAACTATAAAACGAGATTAGGGCTCGTATTTGTTGTAGCAACCCGTAATTTTTCATAATGTTAAATGACTATTTTACCCTTTGACTTATAAATTCGACTTTTGATTATTTGACTTTTCCCTTAACGTAAACGCAATAACGGTAATCGGTAGTTGTCAGGTAATCTTTTTGTTAAATAATTCACTCTATATCGAATTTTTACTGTTTGAACGTTTTTCTTAACCTCTGTCTATTTAACAAGAAGTTATCTCGCAAAACGTGAAAACCGCACACTACGCGTACTCAAACCTACGTTATTAGTTTTAACAACATAAACGTATTCCATTAAACTTATCACACCTTTAATATACTTAGATAGAGTATATTGATAAGTTTTGACATTTTTGTAAGCATTACATTTTTACGTTGCTCGGTTTTAAATTTCGTCAGTTAAAGGCTTAACATTAGTAATTACCGGAATCAAACTATACCCTATAAAACTAAACAAAATATCTAAACAAACAAGTCTAAATAACTTTCTCTTCTTAAATTCCAACGCCAACCCATTTCATATAAGTCATAAGATATTTTCTATATCTTCTTAGCTAAGTTATATTTTCTATATCTTCTTAGCTAAGTTAAATATTAGATATTTCATTAATTAAATTACTAGCTAAGTTACTATATATTTGGCTTATCCAAACACATCTAACGTTTCATATATAAAAGGGTGCCATCATTCACGGTCACAACACAAATACTAGGGGTGGCAATCGAGTCGTGTTCGTGTTAACCTATTCGGGTTCGCGTGTTAGCGGGTTAGTAGAGCCTTTACCCAAACACGACCCATTTATTAATCGTGTCAAGAAACTTAACCCTAACCCAGACCTGCATAACACGTGTAACCCATTTGACACCCGTTTAACCCATTTAAGTAAATAGGTCAAGCAGTGAATAAAGTTGGTGGTTTGTCGATTTAACTAGTTTAAATGCAAAAAATGATATAAGGATCTAAAATATGATAAGAATAACATACAAATAACTATGCGACAATTTTCTGAATTATAAGCGTCAATGTTCATGATATCTAAGGTATAAAATTATAATTCACTCATACTATGTAAATAACAAAATACATTTAATCGACATCCAACATAAAAACCAGGTTCTATATTTTATTTTTAAGATCTTATATACTTAAACGGGTTCACGGGTTGACCTGTTTAATACTTACTCAACCCAAACACAACCTGTTTATTAAACGGGTTAGACGGGTTAACCCGTTTTTGACCCAACCTGTTTATCCTCAACCCAAACCTGTTTAACTTCGTGTCGGGTTCGTGTCGTTTATCGTGTCGTGTCGAGAATTGACACCCCTAACAAATACCAAACTATCTACACTAAAATATGACAAATGCATTCATGGATAAATTTGCACTCAATGCCCACCAATGCATTCTCATTCCTAATCACAAGCAACTCTATGTCGAATTATATAAATCATGACAAGAACCAAACTTGCAAACCATGGTGATCCTACCTCGTTACCATACTTTGCTATCTCGCTAGTCACACGAACACAACACAACTCCAACATGACGATCAAAGGTCCGACTCGGTGTAAGGTCATTTGTGTTTGTTTTCGATCTCAGTCTAAACTCGTTTGGGTAGGAGGTAAACTTTTTAAATCCCATTCACGTTTTAATCATTAATCTTAACATAATAGTCTACCTCATCCCGTACCTAAATCATTCACATCTACTTATATGTCGATTAATTGAATAAAGAAATTTATGATAGAACTGGTTGCTCGTGTTCACATCTTTTATTAAGTATTTAGCTAGATATAGAAATACACTAACTCATTTAGTATACCAAATAGAAATAGAAGTAAAGTAACTCATGAAGTAGAGTAACTCATTTACTTGATATATGAAATACGAAACCTTTGAAATAGAAATGAGATAAGCGTTAAAATAAATGGACGATCACTATATTGCTCGTACAATGTCAGTAAGAATATCACATGTCATTAGTTTTACTTATGATATTTACGTTTCAGTTCCTCAAAGCATGATTAATTGGCACTATAAATCCTTCAAGTTTTGACTAATTGACAACTAGTCTTACTAATTAAATAGAAAAATTAATAGATTAGGGGACATATATACTAAAGACGCATGCATGTGTATATGTATGTTTAAATATGTTGTCATTTTATTGAAGTTACATTGTTTCCCACTCGAGTTTGGTAGTTGGCGATTTTAGCCTTTCAATTTGATAAATAGTTATATAAACTATTAGTTAGATTTATGTAAATAAGTAGACAATCTTGAATTAATAAATTATAAGACTAGTCGAGTTAAGTAGTGACGTCTGGCTAAGAGTTAGGACATGTCTTTTAAATAAATATTATCAAGGATACTCTTATTAATAGGAGTGTGATAATTTATTTTATTAGGTGTTCGAGCATTGATGACATATTCTAAGACTTGTACGTATATATATACTGAGGTGAGTTCATAGCCCTACTTTCTATTACTTAAATTGTTTTACAAACCCTTGGGGGAGATACATGCTTTATTTTAAACCGAGCACATTGCTTTGAAACTGTATGCTTATCTGAATGTATTATGTGCAATAAGTACCACTATTGCCAAACTTAAGTCCCTATTATCATGAACCATTAATCACTTGCGGGTGAACGCGAATAATGTGGATAAATCTATCGGGATTGACGAATCCCGTTTGTTTGACCAAGTCCAGTAAACAAACGCACTATATTTGAAGAACCATAGGTTAATTGGCAAATTACCTATTAGGGCAACTGTTTGACCAATGACCTGGCAAACTATTATATCAATTTCTATTGACAAGTTGTTAACGTTTTCGGTATCATGAGCTTAGTGCAATAATAACTGTTTTGTTTTCAAACCATTTGTGTGAATTTATAACTCACACTACAAACATTATGTGTTCAACTGATTTCCTAAACTCTATGAATTTCACTCAACCTTTGTGTAGACAGTTTTAAGCATGTATTTCAGGTCCATATTGTACGAGGCTGGCACGGAGGAGCACGGATACTCAAGAGGGCTATAAATTTTATTATCATTCGAAAACTCATTTAATGTATTTTGTAAACAATGGAACCAACTGGGACCTCATTTTTGTAAACTCTGATATTTATATAAATCGAATGATAAATCTTTTAAAACGACTCCATTAGAGTTTGTTTTCTATTGTTATGACTGTTGTGCCATGAAGTAACACCCAGTTTGAATTCCGCTGCGTATCACGAAATTGGGGGTGTTACAGATTGGTATCAGAGCCACAGTTATAGAGAAACGGGTCTAATCGAGACTTAAACTATAACTACTTTTTCAAACAAAAACATTTTATAGCCTTCCGTTCTTCGTGCCTTCCATCCTCCAGACGATTATGTGACTTTTAGGCATTTTAAGCTATACAAACATACTAGTATATTGATATATATTCACTTGACATAATTTCAATCATAAACAAAGTACTCAACATATCTGCGTATGCCTATTCTAAGGCATTACGGCACAACCATATTTTCCCAATCTCCCAATCATGCATCTGCTCATGCATTTTAGGATTACGAAACTTCCTCCAAGACATTGTAACTGACTACAATGGTCTTTCCTACTTCCTAGACATTGTGAGATACAATGGTCTCATTCATTTTTCAAGACACTGTAATCCTACAGTGGTCTCTATTACATTCTCGCACTGTAATCCTACAGTGGTTTCTATTACATTCTCAGACACTGTAAATCCTACAGTGGTCTCTCATATATCCTCAGACACTGTGAGTGAAATAGTGGTCTCAACTATTTCTCAGACCTTGTGAGTTGCACAATGGTCTCTATTATTTCCTAGACATTGTGAGTACACAATGACCTCTCCATCATTTCTCAAGACACTGTGAGGTACACAATGGTTTAATTTATTTCTCAAAACATTGTGAGTACACAATGATCTCTCTATCATTTCTCAAGACATTGTGGGTTACACAATGATCTCTCCATCATTTCTCAAGACATTGTGAGTTACACAATGGTCTAATTTACTTCTCAGACATTGTAAGTTATACAAAGTCTCCAAAAATTATCTTATAAACATTATATGATATCGTTTTACATGAAACCCGTCACAGTCTATCAATTTCCCTAATGGAAATACAAGAAATAAGATTTCTAAAGGACAAACTAATTCATCATCTACAAAAGCTGAAGTTCAGCAACTTTCTCTAAATTCATCAAAAATTCTCTTCTGAAACCTTCATTGTTAAAGGTTCGTGATTCTAGCCAAGTATGGACTGTTTTAGAATTACTTAAGATTTCCTTTCCACACGTATCTACCCATACTATCTTCTATGCAATGGAATGTGAAAACATAAGTTGCAAGTCTTTTATGGCCAGGACTTGCAACTGGATGTTTTGATATCGCCTTTGCTTAGTGGACAATTTCTCAAAAGCTATGGACATATCACAAGTGTACCTAATTTAGGTATTTGGAAAATTTATCGAACCTCGGCTAAATATAGTCTAGTCAGCTATATTTAATCTAGGGATAGTGGAACATAGTCTGACTAACTATGTTCGACTTAAATTTTTCAAACACTGAGAATAGTTATACAAGGGTTATATTCAGGTTAATTTCCTACTTAAACTCGATAAACCACCAGAATTTATTAAAAAGATCTGGAGACACGATAGTGTCTTACCACTCAGCAAAATCTTAACATCTTATTTATACTACCTAATTTCATTCTTGAAATTTTCATACATGAGATAAATCCGAACTACTATCTTGGGATAGTCATCAAATCTCCTCGTCATTTCTTAGAAGTACTAGCCTGATTATGTTTCAAGGATATCATTCCGCCATATTTCTTTAAAATTCACTTATGATTTTAAAACTTGACATCTCTACCTAAGAATACTGGTAAACATACATTACACTCTTTTAATCATCAACATATCAGTTCATTATCTGAACCCCATTGTAAGTCAATATATAAAACTTCATAGTATCACGTTTCCTTCAAACACTAGTTGACATAAACACTATAAGATATGACCTTCATCACAAAACCACCTATGACATGATCAACTTTGGAAATGGTTTGGATAACCACTTGCCACTAGCAAGACTTTCCTACAACATCATTACAAATCATCTCACATCAACAATATCTTACACCTTTGATTAACAACAGTTACCCTAACAACAACAAAAACTATTCCATTTGAGGCACTATATCAATGAAAGTGTTAGTTAACCATTTGCTGAACTAAGGTGTTTAGGGATCACCCATGAAACAATTAAGGAAACCATAAAAATACAAATTAGGCTCCATGCCACACACTATTACCAGAAACAAAAGTTACATAGATGTAAGGCGTTAAAATTTTAACAAAAACTCCATGTTAGAAATTAAGGTTTTGTTGAAAGCCTCGATACAATAAGATATGATTCGTTTTGAGAATTGGGAAAAGCCAAACTTGAGGTATATTGGACTCAATAAGATTTTAACAAAACCCTTTAGGTTATCAACTTAAGCCACATGGTACATAATACATTCTATGACTAGAAGCTTGAGAACGTAAAGATTAGAATTCGGCGCATATACCCACATTTTCCTAGACACTTCAACATCGGATAACACACACTGAATTCCGGGACGGAATTCCCATTAAGCTGGTGAGACTGTAGCAACCCGTAATTTTTCATAATGTTAAATGACTATTTTACCCTTTGACTTATAAATTCGACTTTTGATTATTTGACTTTTCCCTTAACGTAAACGCAATAACGGTAATCGGTAGTTGTCAGGTAATCTTTTTGTTAAATAATTCACTATATTTCGAATTTTTACTCTTTGAACGTTTTTCTTAACCTCTGTCTATTTAACAAGAAGTTATCTCGCAAAACGTGAAAACCGCACACAACGCGTACTCAAACCTACGTTATTAGTTTTAACAACATAAACGTATTCCATTAAACTTATCACACCTTTAATATACTTAAATAGAGTATATTGATAAGTTTTGACATTTTTGTAAGCATTACATTTTTACGTTGCTCGGTTTTAAATTTCGTCAGTTAAAGGCTTAACATTAGTAATTACCGGAATCAAACTATACCTTATAAAACTAAACAAAATATCTAAACAAACAAGTCTAAATGACTTTCTCTTCTTAAATTCCAACGCCAACCCATTTCATATAAGTCATAAGATATTTTCTATATCTTCTTAGCTAAGTTATATTTTCTATATCTTCTTAGCTAAGTTAAATATTAGATATTTCATTAATTAAATTACTAGCTAAGTTACTATATATTTGGCTTATCCAAACACATCTAACGTTTCATATATAAAAGGGTGCCATCATTCACAGTCACAACACAAATACCAAACTATCTACACTAAAATATGACAAATGCATTCATGGATAAATTTGCACTCAATGCCCACCAATGCATTCTCATTCCTAATCACAAGCAACTCTATGTCGAATTATATAAATCATGACAAGAAACAAACTTGAAAACCATGGTGATCCTACCTCGTTACCATACTTTGCTATCTCGCTAGTCACACGAACACAACACAACTCCAACATGACGATCAAAGGTCCGACTCGGTGTAAGGTCATTTGTGTTTGTTGATGCATAATCTGGCGCGGACTGGATTCAACGACTCTCCTTGGCCGTTAGTCGTCTTCTCGAGCCCTAGTAGACCTGTCAACAAAGAGAACCCGTTAGGAGTGGACCGAGGCCGTAGCCCCGGGGTCCACCTCCGACGGTCAAGTTAGTATGCGATGTAGCATAGCCAAAGTTAGTTAGGTTTAGAGATAACCTGTCATGTATATATAGGACATGGATTAGGGTTTAGGTGTAGAGTGGGCCGCATCTGCCGGGCCTGACCCATTCCTGGCCCAGTCCGGACCATACGTCCACAAGCCCCCCAAGTCTAGTATGAGATAGCGCATGGCTATGTTGTGCTAGACTTAAGTCCTGATGGCCGCGTAAGTGAAAGTGGAACCCGTATGCTGCATCCTGGGTAAGGGCGTACCTTTTGTACCAGTAGCGACGCAGCATGGTGCGACAGAAGACGTGCTTCTGTAGCAGAAGTGTACGCTGTGCGCGACAAAGAGGTGCGACAGAAGACGTGCTTCTGTAGCATAAGTGCGCGCTGTGTGCGCAGAAGACGTGCTTCTGCGCGCATTACATCCGTCTTTACAACCAACAGAGGACGTCTCCCTTGCGGCAAAGATGCGTGCGAATATTTAAATCCGTCTTTGTACCGAGCTTGCGTTCTGCTTCCAAATATACCTGCGCGATGCGTACGGAAACAATGGTAGTATATATCCTGGTAGCCCCCCCAAGTTTGATGGTGCTACTCATGTAGGAGCATTAAACTTATTTAATCTGCGAAAAACACTGAATGCAAAGATTAAAAGTATATGCCGCGAAGCGCAGCATATAAAACCTAATAAAGTTAAGCAATATATAGCACATAGCATAAATAATATATTGCGCATAGCATAAATAATACTTAGCACATAAGAAAAGTGGCAGTGCGCACCCGCCGTGGGATGCGTACCGACGAATTAATTAATTGTGTTTTTTTTTTAATGTATAAAATAAAAACTCGGATGGATGTACCGTGACCGCGACTAATAGACGCAGATGGATTTATCGTAACCGCATAGACTCGAACGTTTGAGGATGATCGCAGATGTTTATACCACGGCCTTTGTCCAGTGTGCATCATGGCGATTGACTAGCATCGTGGTGTTCGCGCGTACGCGTTCTTTGCGAAGATGTCTGAACGCACGGCCTAATTCGGGTCGATTTATCGCGACTGCGTTGTTCGAGCGCGAACAGGCGTACCAACCGTAAAAACAGTATCTGCGCGAATTAATTCGCGTCTAAAAGATAAAATAGCTCCGATCGTGCGGATATTTTCTTAGGTCCGATCGTGTGAACTTTTTCTTTTATATGTAAAAGAATAGACTATTATACCCATTCTTGTATCTTATGTAAAGGAATATCATGAATCGTATACATGTTATATTAGATGTTGGTTCACGTGAAGTAAACAACTAATAATGATAATTATAATATTATAAAAATAATAACATCATGATAATGTATATTTTATTAACAAGTTGTACGCATCATGATAATTAAACAAAAGTAAATACATGATAATATTTTTATAATTATCACAGATGGCTTGCGTGAGCAGTATACCACAAAGGTTTACGAGCTATTATCTCGTTAATAAAATATTTACGCAGCTATATTGTGCGCATCGGAATAAAGGTTTTAGAGTTACCGACTTTAGAAATTGATTCCTGCTTTTCGGTAATATGAGAACACGAAACATAGTTTATTCGTGGTCCCACGGATGGCGCCAACTTGTTGATGCATAATCTGGCGCGGACTGGATTCAACGACTCTCCTTGGCCGTTAGTCGTCTTCTCGAGCCCTAGTAGACCTGTCAACAAAGAGAACCCGTTAGGAGTGGACCCGAGGCCGTAGCCCCGGGGTCCACCGCCGACGGTCAAGTTAGTATGCGATGTAGCATAGCCAAAGTTAGTTAGGTTTAGAGATAACCTGTCATGTATATATAGGACATGGATTAGGGTTTAGGTGTAGAGCGGGCCGCATCTGCCGGGCCTGACCCATTCCTGGCCCAGTCCGGACCATACGTCCACAAGTTGATGCATAATCTGGCGCGGACTGGATTCAACGACTCTCCTTGGCCGTTAGTCGTCTTCTCGAGCCCTAGTAGACCTGTCAACAAAGAGAACCCGTTAGGAGTGGACCCGAGGCCGTAGCCCCGGGGTCCACCTCCTACGGTCAAGTTAGTATGCGATGTAGCATAATAAGTGTTGTTAGGGTTAGAGATAACCTGTCATGTATATATAGGACATGGATTAGGGTTTAGGTGTAGAGTGGGCCGCATCTGCCGGGCCTGACCCATTCCTGGCCCAGTCCGGACCATACGTCCACAAGTCCCCCAAGTCTAGTATGAGATAGCGCATGGCTATGTTGTGCTAGACTTAAGTTCTGATGGCCGCGTAAGTGAAAGTAGAACCCGTATGCTGCATCCTGGGTAAGGGCGTACCTTTTGTACCAGTAGCGACGCAGCATGGTGCGATAGAAGACGTGCTTCTGTAGCAGAAGTGTACGCTGTGCGCGAAAAAGAGGTGCGACAGAAGACGTGCTTCTGTAGCATAAGTGCGCGCTGTGTGCGACCAAGAGGTGCGACAGAAGACGTGCTTCTGCGCGCATTACATCCGTCTTTACAACCAACAGAGGACGTCTCCCCTGCGGCAAAGATGCGTGCGAATATTTAAATCCGTCTTTGTACCGAGCTTGCGTTCTGCTTCCAAATATACTTGCGCGATGCGTACGGAAACAGTGGTAGTATATATCCTGGTAGCCCCCCCAAGTTTGATGGTAGGAGCATTAAACTTATTTAATCTGCGAAAAACACTGAATGCAAAGATTAAAAGTATATGCCGCGAAGCGCAGCATATAAAACCTAATAAAGTTAAGCAATATATAGCACATAGCATATAAGAAAATTGGCAGTGCGCACCCGTCGTGGGATACGTACCGACGAAATAATTAATTTTGTTTTTTTTTTTTTTTTTTTAAACCCGGATGGACGTACCGTGACCGCGACTAATAGACGCAGATGGATTTATCGTAACCGCATAGACTCGAAGCGTTCTCTGCGAAGATGTCTGAACGCACGGCCTAACGCTGGTAGATTTATCGCGACTGCGTTGTTCGAGCGCGAACAGGCGTACCAACCGTAAAAACAGTATCTGCGCGAATTAATTCGCGGCTAAAAAATAAAATAGCTCCGATCGTGCGGATATTTTCTTAGGTCCAATCGTGCGGACTAAAGTATAAAATAGGTCCGATCATGCGGTCTTTATCATAAATTTAATTTTTTTAGCATAATCGTGTATGTTGTGATATGCAGCGTACTGTAAATATCATATCAAGGAATCAAGTGTCTTGGTTCCTAAATTGTTAAACGTGCACCATATGCGATGTTGCGCACCCGTCGTGGGATGCGCACAAAACTTATTCCAACGTCTCGAGAACAAGGTGTTTAACAAGGATACGTGATCCAATGTTGATGGGTTTGCAACCCTCTTACTCAACAAGTTGATTAGTAGGTTAACTTATCCTTTTACCATCGTGGGTTTATTTTAGTGCATGCACGCCATGTAGGCAAGAGATAAAAAATGTTAAGACATAAAGTATATGGAAATAACAAATTAAAATATGTCGCGGAGTTAGCTAGAAACCGCGACGTTTTATTAATACTTGCAAGTGTTTGTAAAGAATTAGTGTGTGAAGAATTAGTACGCATAGAACTTGATGATGCATAAAACGTGATGCAAAATCAAAGTGTTATGCATCTAACAGTACGTGATGCATAAAACAGTACCAATGCGAATATCAAAGATAAAATACCATGCGTCCAATTTAATAAATAAAGTGTTACCAACTTGTGGATAAAGTTGTACGCATAATGCAAAGGTTTTAGAGTTACCGACTTGAGAAATTGATTTCTGCTTTTCGGTAATAGGAGAACACGAAACATAGTTTATTCGTGGTCCCACGGATGGCGCCAACTTGTTGATGCATAATCTGGCGCGGACTGGATTCAACGAATCTCCTTGGCCGTTAGTCGTCTTCTCGAGCCCTAGTAGACCTGTCAACAAAGAGAACCCGTTAGGAGTGGACCCGAGGCCGTAGCCCCGGGGTCCACCTCCGACGGTCAAGTTAGTATGCGATGTAGCATAATAAGTGTTGTTAGGGTTAGAGATAACCTGTCATGTATATATAGGACATAGATTAGGGTTTAGGTGTAGAGTAGGCCGCATCTGCCGGGCCTGACCCATTCCTGGCCCAGTCCGGACCATACGTCCACAGTGTTTGTTTTCGATCTCAGTCTAAACTCGTTTGGGTAGGAGGTAAACTTTTTAAATCCCATTCACGTTTTAATCATTAATCTTAACATAATAGTCTACCTCATCCCGTACCTAAATCATTCACATCTACTTATATGTCGATTAATTGAATAAAGAAATTTATGATAGAACTGGTTGCTCGTGTTCACATCTTTTATTAAGTATTTAGCTAGATATATAAATACACTAACTCATTTAGTATACCAAATAGAAATAGAAGTAAAGTAACTCATGAAGTAGAGTAACTCATTTACTTGATATATGAAATACGAAACCTTTGAAATAGAAATGAGATAAGCGTTAAAATAAATGGACGATCACTATATTGCTCGTACAATGTCAGTAAGAATATCACATGTCATTAGTTTTACTTATGATATTTACGTTTCAGTTCCTCAAAGCATGATTAATTGGCACTATAAATCCTTCAAGTTTTGACCAATTGACAACTAGTCTTACTAATTAAATAGACAAATTAATAGATTAGGGGACATATACACTAAAGACGCATGCATGTGTATATGTATGTTTAAATATGTTGTCATTTTATTGAAGTTACATTGTTTCCCACTCGAGTTTGGTAGTTGGCGATTTTAGCCTTTTAATTTGATAAATAGTTATATAAACTATTAGTTAGATTTATGTAAATAAGTAGACAATCTTGAATTAATAAATTATAAGACTAGTCGAGTTAAGTAGTGACGTCTGGCTAAGAGTTAGGACATGTCTTTTAAATAAATATTTTCAAGGATACTCTTATTAATAGGAGTGTGATAATTTATTTTATTAGGTGTTCGAGCATTGATGACATATTCTAAGACTTGTACGTATATATGGACTGAGGTGAGTTCATAGCCCCACTTTCTATTACTTAAATTGTTTTACAAACCCTTGGGCGAGATACATGCTTTATTTTAAACCGAACACATTGCTTTGAAACTGTATGCTTATCTGAATGTATTATGTTCAATAAGTACCACTATTGCCAAACTTAAGTCCCTATTATCATGAACCATTAATCACTTGCGGGTGAACGCGAATAATGTGGATAGATCTATCGGGATTGACGAATCCCGTTTGTTTGACCAAGTCCAGTAAACAAACGCGCTATATTTGAAGAACCATAGGTTAATTGGAAAATTACCTATTAGGGAAACTGTTTGACCAATGACCTGGCAAACTATTATGTCAATTTCTATTGACAAGTTGTTAACGTTTTCGGTAGCATGAGCTTAGTGCAATAATAACTGTTTTGTTTTCAAACCATTTGTGTGAATTTATAACTCACACTACAAACATTATGTGTTCAACTGATTTCCTAAACTCTATGAATTTCACTCAACCTTTGTGTTGACAGTTTTAAGCATGTATTTCAGGTCCATATTGTACGAGGCTGGCACGGAGGAGCACGGATACTCAAGAGGGCTATAAATTTTATTATCATTCGAAAACTCATTTAATGTATTTTGTAAACAATGGAACCAACTGGGACCTCATTTTTGTAAACTCTGATATTTATACAAATCGAATGATAAATCTTTTAAAACGACTCCATTAGAGTTCGTTTTCTATTTTATGACTGTTGTGCCATGAAGTAACACCCAGTTTGAATTCCGCTGCGTATCACGAAATTGGGGGTGTTACATTTGTACTTTTCTGTCTGTGGCACTGATATGGTGTATTGGGGGTCAATACGCCGTATTTAGGATATCTTGAGTAGGCTCCACGAATAGAATATTCTTATGTCTTCCATCAATACGGCGTATCACTAGAGTTGGCTATGTCATATGCCATCAATTCCCGTCTTCCTTGGATGAGAGATAAGGGGTTCTATACGATGTATTCCTAATGTCGGATACGTCATATTCTTCATACAAATGACTTGGTCTCGTCTGTCAAGGGCTTCTATGCAGCGTATCACCGGTATTGGTTTTGCCATATTCATCTGAGTATGATTCTTCCTTTAAATCTTCTAAGTAAAGGATACAGCATATCGCCAATATGGATACACCGTATTCACTTGATGGACTTGTGCATTTCTTCAGCTTAAGCTCCAAGTTCCTTCGTTTTCGTGTTTTTTCCAATATTGCTCCATAATGACTGAAAATAACAAATATAAGCAATTAAGAAATAATTCTCATATGAAAGTATAGTAAATGAGCAATATACATGGGATAAATGATGCATAAATATAGTACTTATTTGATCAAATCACCCGTATTTCGCACTTTAATGCTTAGAAGCGCATTTTACGCTATGTACGTGGTACTGTTGATCATGGCCTTCAGCTTGATGTATCTTCTACTGCTTAGCCTATGACCTACACAAATGTTTATTGGGCTGGTTATCCTGTTACTCGTTGATCTACCTCAGGTTATTGTGTTTTTCTTAGAGATAATTTATTTTCGTGGTCTACAAAGCGGCAGGTCACATTATCTTGATCTAGTGTTGAGTCAGGATATTGTGGTGTTGCGAATGTTTTTGTTGATACTGCATGGCTTCAGGATGTATTACTTGAGTTGCATGCTCCTTTATCTACTGCTACCATTGTGTATTGTGATAATGTCAGTATTGTGCATTTGGCTACTAATCTTGTTCAGCATCAACGTACTAAACACATCAAGTTAGATATCCATTTTTCATACATTATGTTTCTTTAAGTCAAGTTCACGTGCTTCATATTCCGCCAAGTTTTAGTATGCCGATATATTTATGAAGGGTCTTCCGGCTGCATTATTTCTTGTGTTTCACTCTAGTTTGAATGTACAAAGACTGTTGGGATCACGTGTAACTACTATCAAGTGTCAGTCATTAGATTTTCAATAGGTTGCTAATTGGGCTTATATGTTTGTAATGATTACTAGGCTTATGTAGTAAGCCCATAGGCCTATGCAAGGCCAATAACATGTAATGGAAGGGACTAGTAGTGTTGCCCTAGCTTCTTTGCCTATAAATAAGACTTGTAACCCTCTTAGGAGGGTCTTGGTTCTTTCATTTATGCATTAAACCTTTGTTATTCAAGTGTGTGAAGAATCCGACCATCTCATCTCTTTCTCTTATCATTCTACGTGTTACGTATTAAGTTTCTTTCATTCTTCATCTTTTCTTATGCGTAAAATTTGGTTTTGACACTAAAATCTTGAAGCTTGGAAAGTTTTAAGGTTAATATAGTGTTTAGAATCTTAGTTTTTGCAAAAAGTTTGGAACTTTACTAGTTTGAACGAGATTTGTAACATATTGGATTTCATAAACACACAAACAATCACAAATAAGGGGCGTACAATATGAGGTTTTAGAGAGAGAAAGTGGAAGACGGGATCCTTTCTAGAGAGAGAAAGTAAATAAAAGAGAAAAGGTTAGATTAGAATGAAAGGTCCAACCCTCTACCTTGGGAGGTAGAGGGTGTTTATAGTTACATACTAAACGTCCTCCTTCGGACTGTGGATCAGGCATACAGTGGGTAAAGACCCGTCCGTCCTCCACGGTGTTGCACTAAACTAAACTACGCTAATAACTAACTAATAAACTAACTAAATAACGTAAATAACGACACGTCTACGAGCTAACATATGCTAAACCATAATTGGGGTGACCGACACTTTAACATGGAATTTCCAATTCCTAACAATCTTCCCTTAAGGGAGGTCACCCCATGAAATACATTTTGCATCCTAGCATTCTATCTTTGTCTTTAGTTCTGAGCTCGTAGACTTCTATTCTTCAAGTTCCGCAATCTTTGTGCTTTAGTAGCGATTCTTTAAAGTCCGCATTGATTTGTACTTTTAGTGGAGGCCTTTAACTGATCCACATCTTTGGTGATCTTCGAGCTTTCATTGAGATCATCAGCCACAGTAAATCTCTGGATCACCCTTTATTGTGTTGCCATCATGTGAAGTTGTGACTTTCGGACCGACATGCTCACACTTTTGAATCATGACTTCTTTCCATCAGAGTATCAGAAGCATTTACTGGTTCAAGATATTTGCAGCAGCGTAGCAGAAGCATAGTATAAAAATATCTGAGCCAGGTTATGTAGATTAGCACTTGTCATGATTTCTTCAATTAAGTGTGGATGCTGTGAGCATGCGGCTTTGGATTGACTTCTCAATTCTGATCAGCTGCAACCGTCCAAATGTACCAGCAAACAACAGTTAGCAATAAAACACACGAAAGTGTCTTTGATCACTTTCGTTGAATTGAGGTACACGGCCCACGGTTCCCCGTTGATCAGTACAAGTACTGCCTATCAGGTAGAATTCCGAAGAATTTCCTTGACAGGGTTTCGCAGCTGCTCTAGCTGTTCTCAAACTGGAATGTCTCAAAGAAGACAACACGGAGTGAGTGAACCAGCGAATTGAGATTCACTGATTGATGAAAAATTGATTTGAAAACAATCGCGTATTGCTTAGAAGAAAGAGTTTTGCAATACGACGAAGGTTTTATGAGAAAGATCAATTTTCAGTCATAAATACTTTTTGTTTTTGAAAAGAGTACACATTCGATGTTCTAGAGAAAAGAAGAGATTCACACATCGAACGGTTTTTCCAAAAGTATTTTTTCAATCAGAGATACTTTTTGAATTTGAAAATGAATACACATTCGATGTGCTAGAGAAAAGAAGATTTGCACATCGAACGGTTTTTCCAAAAGTATTCGTCAATTCATTTCCTGGACCAAGGTTGATTCAAGAGTGAATCGCCCCATCGTTTCTATCAAGTTGTCACAAGCTTGATCTTACGAGAAGATCTCACATGTCACCTACCAAGATCTTGTTTGATGTTGGCTCTAGAAGGCTTTCCATCTTCATTGTGAATACTTTACATATCACTCAGATGTTCTGGGAATACCACACGGATAATGCGTAGGACTCTTAAAATATTCTTACTTTCCACATTGTGTGAAACAGCAAGTCTTCATTAATTTTGTGCCCTAATGAGATTTTGTGAATGATCTCTTGGCTCTAAACTCAATTGTGCATTTTGGTTCCTATGCCGGAGACTAGGGAGAGGGTCTCCTTCTTCAATATCAACAATCTCTAAGAGAAAGTCGATAGATTATGTAGGTTCCCCGTGAGAATGAAACAAGCCCTTTTAAGAGGAACTTGAGTGGCTTGGGAAGTTTAGTGCAGTGCGTCATTGGGTCCAAGACGTCTTGTCTTCAATACCAGTGTTACCTTAGTAACCACCAGTAGTATATGCATTGAACCCGGTTTCTGCCCTAAAGTTGAATAAATGGAGGGCTATTTCTTTTCACCCTTTTCACATTCAATTCTTTTTCATTCTTCAACCCCTTCAGTGCTTACCGAGACTTCATAACTAGAACCTTGTTGGGTTTATTCCAGTACTAGCTCTGTCTCAGTCCGCACTCTTCCCATTTCTCACTTTTTCTCCTTTTTTCATCATACCTAAGGACTCTACACTAACTAGAGGATTGTCCCTGGGTAGATCCCTCTGGCTCTGGCGGGATCGTGGGAACGAATACCTAACCTAACCATCCTTATAACACCATGCATAAAGTAAATTGGTCGGTCTTTTGGTATTGTTCTTTCCTTCTCGAAACCAATTGAAAAATCATTTGGAAAATCAATCAAGGTACTTGTGATATAATATCAAAGCATTTTGTACCTTAATTATTTTGATCTTTTAGAAATGCTCCCCCTCAACATGTGCATATGATTTTATAAATTGTTTAGCACATGGAGGCAAGAGTTCTTTTGAAATAAATTCTTGATCACAATTTCCATGGAAAAAGCCATTTGATTTTCTTTGGTAAATTCTTCCCCTCAATATGTGCGTAGGATATTTGAAATCATTTTATCACATAAAGGAAAGAGTTCTTTTGAAGTACATCCACGATCACACAAGCCATTAAGAAACCATTAGAAAATCAATCAAGGTACTTATGTTGAAACATAGAAATCTTTGTACCTTGAAAGTTTATTTTCTTTTGAAATGCTCCCCCTCAATATGTGCTTCGAGATTCGAAAGCGTTTAGCACATATGTGAGAGCAATATGCACATTTGAATCAACATGATCATCTTTTATCAAATTTCATTATTAAATAACAAATTCTCCCCCGATCAAAAATATCAAACCCTTTGAGATTTTGGATCCCAAGTGATTTAATAAGGTTTAGAAAACATGGGAGAATATGTGCCTTGTTTAAATTCTCATCTTGTTTTTTTTGGATAAATGCTCCCCCTCAACATGTGCATTATGTATTAGAAATGGTTTGGCACATGGAGGCAGGAGTGCCTTTAAAGGACTAAAACCAATTCCATTTAAACAAATTTGAGATTTAAATCACGATCTCTCCCCCAATCAATAGTTTCAAACCTTTTGAGATTTGTGATCCTAATTGATTTAAATCATTTAAAAGATTTTGGGGAAAGACGTGGTTTGATTTAATTTTGAAAAAATGATTGATACGGATCAATTTTAGACATTAAAGATTTTTAGTGTCAGGTATGATAGTTTTTAAGAGATCTTTAAGTAAAATAAAACAATTTCACAATCAAACAAGAACAGAAATTTTTTATTTTGTAAGATCTTTGAGTTTTAAAGAAAATCATACCATGACATAAAATTGAATCTTTAGATCACCACTTATTTTGTACAAACCGGACTTTTTATGAAGAAATATCATTTGAAAATACTTTATTTTAAATCACTCTCCCCCTTAATCGATGACAGTAGTCGTAGATTGAGTGACTTAAGTTTTGATAAAGTGAAGTCCGGTGATTTTCAAAATTAAGTCCAATTTATTTTCAAAACCAATATTTTTCCATTTTTCGAAACAATATTATTTAAAAATTGTTTAAAAAATGGTATCAATTTTCCTGCACAAAGATACGTTAGATGGTTGAGAAGCTTCTGTTGTTGCTGTAGGGCCGGTAGAAAACCGTCTGGTAATGCAATGAGACCTGTTACGTTGCATGTTTTCATGCCAACTCTCCATAGAGGTCAAATTAAGCTCCGTTTCTTCATTTGATGATGAAGAAAACCATCTGCTGATGCAGTGAGACCTCTTACGTTGCATTTTTTCATGCCAACTCTCCATAGAGGTCAAATTAAGCTCCGTTTCTTCATTTGTCAACCCAAGATATAGTTACCCTGTCCTTTCGGTATCCAATCATCTTCAATTGTGGGATCCGGATCGAGAATAATCTTATATACCAATATACCTGCATACGTTAGTGAACACACATACAGATATATGGTGGTCGACATCACCCAAACAGCAATCGACTAATAAAAGTCAATCCAACATATCAATCAGATCATGTAAAGCATGGGAATAATGTGTTTATCAAACTCTAATCATCTAATCCTAACAATCATATCCTAGGCACCTAGTCCTTCAACGTAGGTTAACATGTTTTACATTTAAGTATATAGGGTAATTAGATGAGCACGTTAGATGATATAGATTTGAAAACATTCTCCCCCTCAATCAATGAATTATTTTTTTGAAAGATTTAAAAGCGCTGAAGTCATTGATTGAGTTTTCAAATTTTTACGAAAACTCTGAAACTGATTGATTTACAAGCAACATAATTTACCACCATTTTTGGAAAACAACAAATATTTTTCTGAAGAATTTTAGAAGGAAAAACATTTGTGCAGGAACAGCAGTTTTTTTGACGACATGCTTTCCTTGTTATGTTTTTAGGATAAGTGCACGAAATATTTGAAAATTTTTGGTTTAGCGCAGCACTTTCCTTTCTTGAAGAGCGGGTTGCTATCAGAAATAATAGCAAACCATAGTTTGGAAGAACGGGTTACAGTCTGAAGTAACTGCAAGCCATATTTTGAGACATGTTTAGAAAGAAATATTTACACCTCTTGCTAGAACTTCATCTAAAGTCCCGTGCCATTATTGAATGACATTTCTAAGACCGTAGATGTTATCGATACCAGAAGACATGTCTTGAGAAAACATATTTTTGGTATTTTTCAATTTTCTGATTTTTTATGAGCTTTTGTTGATTTTATATTTTTCTATTTTGTTTTTGTTGGATTTATATTTTTGTATTTGGTTTTAGATAAATATTTACACGGATAAACTAGATGATATAGTTTAAGAGGATGATGATACGAGTACCAAGATAAGGATATCGAACAGCACTTCGTAGAAGATAGAATTTGTCATCTCTTAAACTTCCACCACCAAAGCTTCAGATGCTCCAGAATAGAAGATAGAACATGAGCCTTTGAGAAAGAGAGACTTTGGTAGCTTCCCCCCAAACCGTAAATCTTCTTATTGAGCAGATTCTAAGATTTATTTCAAGCTTGCCTTAGCCAGATGCACAAAGACGCACACCATATCATCGATCTTGCTGCTCCATGTAAGAAGGATCATCGTAAGTCATCGTTCGGGGTTATATCATCAAGTAGAACAACAAAGAATCATCCCACACTTGAATAATCTTCTCAAATTCCTTTTCCACTGAAGTCAGAAGCAATCCATTCCAAAAGGTGTCAAGAGAACAATTCCATCAAGTAGTCTCTTTAGAAAACATGGGAGAATATGTGCCTTGTTTAAATACTCATCTTGTTTTTTTTGGATAAATGCTCCCCCTCAACATGTGCATTATGTATTAGAAATCGTTTGGCACATGGAGGCAGGAGTGCCTTTAAAGGACTAAAACCAATTCCATTTAAACAAATTTGAGATTTAAATCACGATCTCTCCCCCGATCAAAAGTTTCAAACCTTTTGAGATTTGTGATCCCAATTGATTTAAATCATTTAAAAGATTTTGGGGAAAGACGTGGCTTGATTTAATTTTGAAAAAAATGATTGATACGGATCAATTTTAGACATTAAAGATTTTTAGTGTCAGGTATTATAGTTTTTAAGAGATCTTTAAGTAAAATAAAACAATTTCACAATCAAACAAGAACAGAAAAAATTTCATTTTGTAAGATCTTTGAGTTTTAAAGAAAATCATACCATGACATCAAATTGAATCTTTAGATCACCACTTATTATTGTACAAACGGACCTTTTGTTATGATATATTTTTTGAAAATACTTAATTTGAAATCACTCTCCCCCTCAATCCATGACCGTATTCGTTGATTGAGTGACTTTAGTTTAAAAAAAATGAAGTCCGGTTGATTTCCAAAAGTTTAGTCCAATTTACATTCAAAACAATATTTTTCCATTTTCAAAACATTATTAACAAAATTGTTTTAAGAAATATGGTATCATCCACTACTTTATCTTGCACAAGATGCGTTAGGTGGAGTAAAACACAAGCTGCTTCTGTTGTTGCTAAAAGGATGAAAGAAAACTGTCTGCAGAAGCAGTGAGACCTCTGAAGTTGCAACTAACGTGCCAACTATCCATGGAGAGATCTAATTAAGCTCCGTTTCTTCATTTGTCGACCCAAGAAATAGTTACCCTTTCCATTTGGCATCCAATCATCTTCATTTGTGGGATCCGGATCGAGAACATTCTTTTAAACCATCTTATCTGCATACGTTAGTCAACACAAACAGATATATGGTGGTCGACAACACCCAAACAGCAATCGACTATTAAAAGTCAATTCAGCATATCAATCAGATCATGTAAAGCATGGGAATAACATGTTTATCAAACTATAGTCATCTAATTCTAACACTCATATCTTAAATTCCTAGTCCTTTGACATAGGCAAATATCATTTTTGGTTAAGCACGTAGGATAATTAGATAAGCCCGATAGATAATATAGATTTGAAAACATTCTCCCCCTCAATCAATGACTCATTTTATGAAAAGTTTGAAAGCGCTGAAGTCATTGATTGAGTTTCCAAATTATATGAAAACTATGATTCTGATTGATTTTTCAAACAACTCGATTTCCACCATTTTTTAAATACAACAAATATTTTTCTGAAGAATTTTAGAAGGAAAAATATTTGAGTAGGAACAGCAGTCCTTCGACATACTTTCCTCATTATGTTTTAGGATAAGTGCACGAAATATTTGAAAAAAGGTTTAGCGCGACACTTTCCTTCCTTGAAGAACGGGTTGCTATCTGAAATAATAACAAACCATTTGTTTAAGCGTGGGTCACAGTCTGAAGTAACTGCAAGCCATATTTTGAGACATGTTTTGAAAAAATATTTACACCTTCTGCTCGAACTTCATATATGATCCCGTGCCATTGTTAAATGACATTTCTAAGACTGTAGATGTTATCGATACCAGAAGACATGTCTTGAGAAAAACATATTTTTGGTATTTTTCAAGTTTTCTGATTTTTATGGGTTTTTGAAGGTTTTATATTTTTATATTTTCTTTTTTTTATGGTTTTATATTTTTGTATTTGGTTTTTAATAAATATATACAGATATAGAGTAGATGATATAGTTTAAGAAGATGATGATACGAGTACCGAGATAAGGATATCGAGCAGCACGTCGTAGAAGATAGAATTCGTCATCACTTTAACTTCCACCACCAAAGCTTCCGAGGCTCCAGAATAGAAGACAGAACATGAGCCTTTGAGAAAGGGAGACTTTGACAGCTTCCCCCAAACCGAAAATCCTTTAGCTTAGCAGATTCGAAGCTCTTTTTCAAGCTTGCCATAGCCAGATGCACAAAGAAGCACACCATTATCATCGAGTTTGCTGCTCCATTTAAGAAAGATCGTCGATTCTCCGTCTGGGGTTATATCATCAACAAGAACAGCAACGTATCATCCCACGCTTAAATAACTCTTCTCAAATTTCATAACCACTGAAGTCTGAAGCAATCCATACCAAAACGTTGTCAAGAGACCACTTCCCCCAAGTAGATGAATTGATGCAGTCAGTCTCTTAGAATAGAGCTCACGAACCCGAATACACATATACCAGAAGACAGAGAAACTTATACCATCAAAGTAGCAGATTAAGTCCGATAGCCAAAGAATAACCCCGATGTATACTTTTCTCTCCCCTGAAGAAAGTGTATGAAGCTCAAGAACCCGAAGTACCCGAATGCCCAAAGAGAGAATAACCGATAACTTTGAAGAAGCAGGCCGAATCACTGATTATCTCTGCGGATGACAATCTCTGTGGATGTCAACTCCGGAATAAGTGATTATATATCTGAATCAATGATTAAGCACTCAAGTGAAATAGCTGAGCGTCCCCAATGTACACAATCTCTCTCCCATGATGATTGCGATAGCATCAAAATCATCACACACTTGTGTACCTCTATTATCACCAGAAACTAACTCTTCCATCTCTTCTCCCACATAGTTGGAATAAGAACACTAAACGCCATGAGTCAAACCTTGAGTGTCTCTGCGGTAATGACATTTGTCTTCCCGGGATATCTTCAATCACTTAGAAGTATTAAGTTCATCAAGTTTACTCGCGTTTAGATACGTGTCTCCTTCCCCCTTGCTGGTTTTGACACTTCAGAATCAGCAACACATTGTAAGCCCATATACTCGAAATCTGTTGAGAAGAACACTTGAACTCTTGTGAGAATCAACTTGCTGCGGAAGAATGTGAGCAAGTCTAATTGGGGATTAACTTTGGATTTTCACTCTCCCCCAATTAGTGCTCTCCCCTAAACCGACAATCTTTATGATGAATGCTTGAATTAAGAAGAAGTCTTTAGATCGTTAAATGCAACTCGTCTTTAGTCTTCTAACATGTAGCAGAGAATGTAGAACCGACTGTAGACTCGACCTTCTTCAAGATTGTCCAATTTGGGGAATAGAAATTTAACATCTTCAACTCACCAGATGCATTCCCATTAACTTACATGCAGCAAATCCCCTTAATTAAAATCCCTCCCAATCAAACAAGAACAGAAAGATGTTCATCAAGGAAATCAACCCAGCAACTGGAAGCACTTTGTCATTAATCAAATCAGCCCGTGTGAAGATGTTAACCAATGGCTCTTATAAGAAAACTCCATGTGAAGATGACCCGATAAGAAGAAGCTCGGTTCTTACATGAGTTTGGAGCCGTTTGACCATTTATTCTCAGAAATCAATCATCCATGCAGTAAATTCACACTTCTTCTCCCCCTCAAGAATTGCATATGGAGTTGCCATTCTTGATTTAATAAGTGAAAATCATCCAAATGCATTCTATTCACACTTCTCCACCTCAAAGGTAGCATATGATGTCGCCATCATCATTATAATTGAGCAAGTGGAATAAGAAAGACAATCAACAGAAGTCTGGTTCACTTGATAACTGAAAGCGCGTGGAAAAAGTATGAAGCATGTTGATGAGAATGGTCACAAACGAGAAGATTTCTCTTCTCCAAAGATAATGCGCATTGAAGCGTACACATTTCTTTTCTTTGAGGAACGAGGCTTGAATTGTTGTGTTCAAACGTCATAAGAAGATTTCTCTTCTTCGGAAGATAAAGCGCATTGAGACGTACACTTTTCTTTTCTTTAGAGTACGAGGCTTGAATTGTTGTGTTCAAACGTCATAATCTCTCTCTTTTCATCATTTCTTGGCAAAACATGTAATCAATCCCATTATCATTCAGTAGGCTCTTTGTCGTAACAACTGATGGAGAACATCCAATATGATGAATTTGACCCTGAAGTAATATAACCCGAACTCGTGACTTAAACTTGCACATATGTAACAAAGAGCGGTGTCAAGAGTTCATCCTCCATTGAATCTCTATGTACTCTATACTCTTCATCCAACCAACCATCAAGTATAACACGTACATCACCTCCTGAAAATCCACAATTCAATGTGACACTGAGCACTACAACGTAACTCCTTAAAGTGATAGTTATTTTGTGGTGGTAAGAGCCCAATTCCCCCAAGTGGTAGAAGAAAATGAAAAAGTCACCCAACAATAACTAGATTTCCAAGTGTTCGTTTTTGATAATAAGCTCGAACAAGGATCTTGAAGAATCTTCATCTAGCCATCCCCGATACCTTCAGATACTAAGTACACTTGCCCGTGACATTTCACTTCAACCTCAAATAGATAATATTGAATTAACACCGTTGTCACATCTTCTGGTTAAAAGCTCAAATCTAGCCTCCTTTGACGTTTTAAGTGAACTATGATAATGGTTCCATCCCGACCATGGTTAAAAGCACATAACCCCATAAAACCTTGTAAAAGCCAAACTGCCATGAGGACAATCCAAACAAACACCCAATTCTTGAAGTACACTCTTTTATCCCTTCTTCGAAGTAGAAACCATAGTACCAGCATCAGATAAGATCCAGAAATACACTTTCCTTTCTCCAGGATGGTCCATCAATACGGGATTTTACAATTCTATGGTTTAAACCGAGAAATAGTTTTCTTTCGCGGGATTTTACAAAACCAAGAATAAACCGCAAGATAGATCCGGAAATGCACATTACTTTAACCGGGATGTTTTCATTGTCACGGGATTTTACAAGTCTATGATTTAAACCGAGAAATAGATTCTTTCGCGGGATTTTACAAAATCAAGACTCAACAATAAACAATGTTAGTTTGAATATGTTATGACAACTTTGGTTTTGGTGAATATCTGTTTTAGGGGAACATGCAGCGGTTCATCAACAATTCCTTACCCAAATGTAGACAACTTCACAAACCATACTAAGTCAAGTAGTATATACTACTTTCCCCTGAAGGTTGACCGTAACACATCAAAGTACACGTTTCTCCCCCATGATGGTTTCGAACTTTCGGAAACATCATAACGTGTACGACCATTTGCACGAGAAGTTCATGTCATAAGCAAACATCTTGAAAAATCATGACTGACGCTGACGATTCTTAGAAAGATTTTGCTTAGACTGTGAAGAATCATTGACATATTGTGGCGTCGAATATCTCATGGGAATTGCTGAAATTGAACCTCCATTGATTCATAAGGTAATAGTAATGACCACATATGGAGATAACATCACTTCAATAAAACCGTACAAAAACCCCGTAGTCATTTTTTTTTATTTATTTATTTTTTTTACGCTCAAGCCGTGAATTTTGTATCCTTCCGTGAAAATTACCATACCAAAAATACCACTCTTTAATGCAAAAACATATACCAAAAATTTACACAATGTATTAAAAATACATTGGAAAGTCAATTCATATCATCCCCGTTAACTTTTGATATAGCCGACCCATACGTTTTTCATTACAGCCCATTATTTCGAGATCTTAGCCAAATCTAAAATTAAATCGAGCAAGCCCAAAAACATGAAACTAAATCAGATCCATCATAGCCCAATCTAATTAACACATGTTAGAATCCAGGGCCGGATCCAAATGCAAACCCAATGCAATCCAGTTCCAAGAATACTTATAACTGGTTATAAAGGTAACTTGCCCTAAGTATTCTCACATTAACCCTAATAACACATTGAGAAAAGAACGCCTACCACATTATTTTCTTCCAACTCAGATCTAAAAAAACGCTTCCTCTTTCCTTCATATTCTCTTACAGATTCATCCAACATCTCATATCACCTCAACTTTAAATGCCTTAGCTCTAAACACGCATCTCAAATAAACAAACAATAACTCAAACACGCAAATACGCTTGGTATTTTATTTATGTTTGTTCCATTTAATCCACAAGATGTAACGGTTTATGGCTTCAAGATCTTGTCTAAGATCTCGGGTAGGTTATGTGTTGTTTGTTTTGATTTGATTCTTGACCGAATTAAAGTAAAGATATGACATACTTGTTAAACTCTTTCTTTATCTTTGGAAAGTAACATAACTATGGATCAATGATGATGTGTGTTTAATTACAACAATCTTTGAAAAATTGAACATGAATCTGAGATTAGGAATGTTTTTCGACTTTGTTTTGAGTCAAGAGGTCGAGAAGATGTGAAGTTGGATATTGATGTATGGTTGTTTGCACGTGGGTTTCCATATTGGCATCTTCTCATGTGTTGCTTGTTCATTTTGTTTTCAGATTTGGAATCTTGTCTTGACTGATGATGAAAAAAAATAACTGAGGTCGAGTTGAGTTGTATTTGGTATTTTGGTGATGTGGTCGAAGTCAAGTCTTTATGTTAGTTACGCATAACACCTTTCTTCATCTTCTTTTTCTGGCAAGTCGCTAGACGGCAAGTCGCTAGATGGCAAGTCGCTAGACGGCAAGTCGCTTGACGACAAGTCACTAGTTGACTCAAGTTGCATTCAAAAATGCAATATAAATCGCTCCATAAACAGTTTGACAAGTCGCTATATTGACCATGACACAACTCGCTTACAACAAAACATGTCCATTTGATTATTTCCGGCGATGTTTCCGACCATGTTTCCCGACCATCTTCATAGCAAACCCAGAAAAAGCATAAAAAATGCATCATTTATGACCCATTTAGACCTCAAAAATTGACCAGATGACCACATTTTTTTCACATATGTTGGTACCAAAAAAAGTCACATACAAGATATGAAAACTATAACTGACTTGGACAAAAAAATGATACAAGACACATATCTTCACAGAATTAGACCAAAGGACATTTAAAAAATCTGTTTTTAAAACTATTTTTCCTCAATACACGAAAAGAAAAAATTCCGACCAGGAAAAAGTATAAAAAAACAGCATAAAAGTATGTATCGAAACCACAAAAAATCATCAAAACACAAAAACCTTGGCTCTGATACCATTTGTAGGATCTTAAATATTATGTTGTTTGATGATTCGGGTGGTCTTGGATGATGGAAATACATGTTAGCCATTTAGAGAGAGAAAGAGATGAGAGGGTGTTCTTGGTAGAGAGTTGTAATGCAAAATGAAAAGGTTAGATTATTGAGAAGCACCACCCCTTCCATGGATGGAAGGGGTATTTATAGTTACAATGAATACGTCCTCTTATCGGACTGTGGATCAGGCATACAGTGGGTAAAGACCCGTCCTTCCTCCACGGTGTTACACTAAACTAAACTACGCTACAAACTAACTAATTAACTACTAAATAACGTAAATAACGAAACGTGTACGAGCTAACATATGCTAGACCATAATTTGGGGTGACCAACACTTTAACATGGAATTTCCAATTCCTAAAATTTTTGTACTTGTTTCTAAGTTTTATCACTTTTTACGAATAAGCTCAAATTTCATCTTAGGTGTTAAAGTTCAAAACTTTCTTGTTCTTTAAGTGTTTTTGAAGCTATTTGATCAAAAGAAATAACTATACAACGCGTTTTGAAGCTCAAAAAGTCGTTTTTGGTAATTCTGGTTGGTTTACGAATAAGCACAAAACCCTCTTTTTACAAATAAGAAAACCCTTTTCTTACAAGTAACTAAACCCTGATCTTACGAATAAGGAAACCCTGATCTTACAAATAAGCTTACGAACAAGCCTCGATTTTACGAATAAGGAATCTTACGAGCAAGCACTGTTCATCAGAATCTTCGAATTTATTTGTGACCCAGTACTTCCCTTACTTGGATAAGCTTGTGGAATACTTCGACTTGTGAATATCTTTCTTACTTGGATAAGTTTGAAATAGTTATTGGTTTTTACCTATTCTTATGAATAAGGTTATTTCTTAAGCGTAAGAACTTTATGAATAAGATTATATCTTACGAGTAAGGAACTTTACAACTAAGACTTGATTTTACGAGTAAGGCTACGTATAAGCCACACTAGTTTAAGAGTAAGATTACTTTACGAGTAAGTGATAGTTTACGACTAAGGGGAGTTTACGAGTAAGCACCATTAACCTTTACGACTAAGGAAGTTCGCGACTAAGACCAAGTTTTCAACATCAACTCACGTTTCAATCATCTACAAAGATCCATCAACAACACAAGTTTAACAATGTCTCAACCACCCTATTTCACCTAATTTCCTCAACAGTATCCTAAGTAACAGTAGTATCATCAACAACAATTCCCTCAACAACCGCAACAACAAGCATTTCAACAACAACAATCATTTGCACAACCACAACAACAATTCCCTCAACAACAACCATACCCTTCACAACAACAATGGTTTCCACCTCAATATGCAATGCAATCATTCACTAACATTTCACCGAATGAGCCTCATTGGTTTGCACAGATGTGTGAGGCTATCAAGCAGTCAACAATCAATTCATGAAGTTGGATCTCTTGATAGACCTCCAATGCTCACTCCTGGAAACTATGTTCAATGGGTCAGTCGGTTCTTTAGGTTCCTCGACCTCAAGAAACCTCACGGAAAATATTTGAAGAAGGTCATCCTTGAAGGTCCTTTTCAAATGCTAACTGTGACGATTCTCGCAGATCCAACGGCTAATCCGCCAAGACTTGAAACTATCTCTACTGTCCTTGAGAGTCAAGTAATACCAGAACAATTACTTCACCATGAAGCTGACAAGCTTGCAATTGAGTTTATTCTTCTGGGCATACCTAATCCTATTCTTCAAAGTGTTGATGCTCAGAAAGTAGCAAAAGATATGTGGGAACATGTTCATCTCTTAATGGGAGGAACTGAACTTAATCAAGAGGACATGGAATCCAAGCTTTATCTATCTTATGAAATGTTCATGATTGATCCGGGGGAGTCATTAGAGTCTTACTATCATCGACTGACAAACATCATCAATGATTTGGATAGACACAACATTATTTTACCCAAGATTGCTATTAACAAAAAGTTTCTAAGTTGTCTCGGTCGTGACTGGGAGAAGCATGTCACATTCATTCATCAAGCTAAGAACCTTCACAATGCTAAGTATGGAATGTTGTATGATTATCTGAAGCACCATCAAAAGGAAGTTCACAAATATCGAGCTCTCCGTGGAGTCTACCAACCTTTACCAAATGCAAATTCACTTGCACTGATTGCTCAGTCTTTTGCCCCTCAATTTCCTCAATTTCCACAGTCGAGTCATGCTTTTTTCCAGAAACAAAAAAACTTCACCTATCATCAACAGACACCGTCAGCCCAGATCACTCCATATGATCCTTCACAACAATCAAATGATACTCAACTAGTTCCATACAACAACTCTGATTCAGCACTTTACACTGAAACCCATAATGAAGATGAGGAAGCATTCAACACACTGAATCAAGGATTTGCACTTATTGCTCGTGCCTTTGGTAGATTTGCAAACAAATCCAACAATCGTCTTCGTAACTCATTAAACACAAGGAATCAAGCTGTTTTCCAAAATGGAAGGGTTGAAGTTCAGAATCAAAAGAATGGACGTCCAATGGGAACTGGTAGTTATATGGGTAGTGGACAAGAGTATAATGCTTCTCGTAGGAACAATAAGGCTGCTCCTCAGCAAAGGGTTCAAATTTTTTATCATGGGAATGCACAGAATGGGAACACGGTCATTTGATGCTACAACTGCAATGAAAAGGGTCATCTGGCTAATGCATGTCCAAAACCAAGAACCAGAGGAAGTGCATATCACAAGGAGGCATTACTCTTGGCTCTTAAGGATGAAGCGGGTGGAACTCTCATTGATAAGGAATAATGCTTCATGGCTAATGCAGAATCTGATGATGATATGGAGGACTTGCAAGCTAATGCAGCTGTGATGTTAATGGCGAATACGCAGGAACTCCACATGAGTGATACAGGCCCCATCTATGACACTGATGGCTTGTCTCAGGTACCGGATCCAAATATGTGTCTCATACATGATCTGATATCTCTGCCTGCATCTGCATCTGACAAGGAGCAATGCGTTCAAAATGAGCCATCAACATCTCATCAATATGATGATCAAGTTAACCCCGTGGTTACATTTGATGATCCCATTGATGAATGTGTTGATGATCACGTTGAACATATTGAACCTTCGTCTAATCCAGATCCAGAGCTCATGACCTTACTTATGACCACCCAATCTCAAGTTGAAATATGCAATGAAATAAATGTAAATCTAAAATAAAAAGTGCATTATTGACTGCGGATCTTGAATGCTATAAAACACAACTTGCAAATTTTGAAACAAAAGAAAAACGGAAACAAAGCTTTGAGGTTGCTTTTCAAAAGGCGTATCTAAAAGATCAAGAATTAGAACAACAGATACGAGATCTAGTTGCTTCAAAAAACAATTTGATTTCTCAAATGGAACAAGAAAAATTAGAACACAAACAACAAGTTGGCACTCTCACTTTAGAAATTCAAAAGTCCAAGCTTGAGTTGTCGTCTTGTCAAAATAGTTTTTTCAAGTTTAAACAAGCCTCAAGGAAGCAAGTTGATCTGTATCTTGATGAAATCATCGATTTGGAAACAAAATAAAAGAGTTTCAAAATATTGTGTATAAACATGGTGAATCTGTCATACGATTCAAAAGTTCAATTTAAAGCCAAATCCCGATAGATGTGGGCCAGATCTTGCTGATGATAAACCACGTTTTTTACATAGAGCATTCAAGGCAAATCCAAAGTTGTATAATGCCAAATATCTACTTGATGATTCTATTGTGCATATTGTTGAATATAATTGTGAAGAGGAACAAGATGTGGAAGAAGAGAGTCGATTAAAAATGAGCAATGTAAAATATAACAAACCTTTTGATTACTCAAATTTGTCTCACATTTTAGAATCTTTTGTTCCTCAGCGGGATAAAACTGAAACACCTTGGGTTATTACACAAATAAATGAGTCATCTTCTGGCGTTGGTCTACAATTCCTTAGTGATAAACTGGTGTCACGGGAATCGAAGAAGCAAGATTGTACATCGTCATCGCCATGGCGAAGTAGAATATATAGCCATGTCTGCGTGTTGTGCTCAAGTGATCTGGATGAGGACACAACTCATGGATTATGGTTATGTATTCGACAAGATTCCAGTGTATTGTGACTCAAAAAGTGCAATTGTGATCTCGTGCAACACTGTTCAACATTCAAAGTCAAACCACATTGCTCTTCGGAACCATTTCATCAAAGAGCATGTTGAGAAGGGAACGGTGGAATTATACTTTGTAGTTACACCAATTAGCAGACCTTTTCACCAAAGCCTTGCCACCCGTAAGATTTGCTGACTTGGTTCATCGAATTGGTATACGGTGTTTGACTCTAGAAGAGCTGGAACCTTTTTTACAACAATCTTAAAAACGTCAAACACCAAAACCATTTTTGTAATTTATCAAAAACTAAAATACAAAAATAGAAAACCTATCCAAAAAGCCAAAAAGATTTTACATATTTCTTTTGTGAAAAAAAAAACAATGCATGTACAAAATTTCCATTAACACTTTGTTCTTTTAAACATTTCACCATTTTTCCCGAACAAGTGTTGAGGGGGAGAATGAAAATTTTAAAAGATTACATAAAACTTTGTACTTGCATTTTACCAAAAAGATGTTGTTTTATCAAATTGTGTTGGAAACGTTTCATGTTTGAATACCTTCCTCGGACCTAAATGTTTCTCAAAATTGTATAAAAATAATTTAGTCAAAAGTCGAGGGGGAGTATTTGATAAGTATTTTGCCAAAATGATCTCAAAGTAAACTTGTTGTGAGTTTAAGGACTTAACTTTTAAAGAAAAACAGGATGTTTACGTATGGTATGTAAATCGGTTTAGAGATTGGATGAGAATGGTTTTATTTTTTGGTTTCCTGTGTAGAACAATAAGGACCCGATGAGATGATGAAAATCAAGAAGCTCATGTAACATTTAAACAAAAACATACTTTACTGCTGCGAGTCAGTATTTGCCCAAGTATGTAAAACTTGTGAAGTTGTATGTGTTGCCTTCTATTTATAGAGAGGCGAATAGGGTTTAGAGATAAACCCTTGAGGGTTTAGAGATCTTTCTCCTGAGAAACCGATAAGTAGTGTGGTTGGTGGTTTGAGGCTTAACATGATGTGTTATGGGAGTTTATTAAAGCAGTGTTCGTACATTATGTCGACCGAACTCCCTCCGTCCATGTATATTCTATAAACCCTATTTGAGGCTATCATTATTGTGATGACATAGGGTCGGATGATAATATAAATGTATCTCATGGAATGCTTCGCGATGAGGTATGCTTCCAGTTCTCCGTGACGTCATTGCCTTTTTTTGTACCTGAATGCCATGATTGGATCATGTTGACACTCCATATCTGTTCCCTGAGGAATTATTCTTTCATTTGGTTGTTGTTATCTACCCCGTATTGTCTACCAGAGTTGGGAAGTTTGTTTGATCGAATAGTGGGATTGTCCATAAGAGTTCTTGTTTTAGGATGTCCACGCTTGGGTAGTCTGGGTTAATGTTGTATCTTACCCTCTGTAAGTGTCCTAGCATAATATTTGACTAGGTATGTGTTTGAAATTTGTTCTAAGAATATGGTAGGGTGTATGTTATTTCTAGGGGAGGGGCTAGGAGAAATGTCAGGGTGTCTCCCTGAATGATATACCCATGGTTGTTTCTAGGTAATGCCTTGGCCTGATTTCTATACGTAAAGTAATGCGGAAAAAAGATAAGTAGGTTGGTATGCTTTTACCTGAGTTTTTCTCGATAAGTAGGCGTAGTGTGTCCCGAGTTGAATGTTTGGTGGTCCTTTCTCTAACACACTTTAGCGCCCTTTGCGGCTCCCTAAACTTTGAGTGCTTGAGATTTTCATGGTTGTAGCGAAGGTCTGAGAATATAATGTTTCTCGCGAGACCATATAGGCTCCTTTTGGGGAAGTGACGTATGCAGGTTGACATGGTTCACTATTGCATGCGCCCCTCCTCCAAAGGTCTTTTTGTGTGGTTTCTGAATGATTGGTGAGTCTTACTTTCGGGTGTTTAATGACTCTTCTCTGCGTGAGGAGAGTTTTCCACTCAGATAAGTCCGAGGTGGAGGTTAGTTATGTTCGAAATTTGAGAGGGTT
The DNA here is from genome assembly GCA_910596185.1 of Chrysanthemum makinoi. Lineage (NCBI taxonomy): Eukaryota > Viridiplantae > Streptophyta > Magnoliopsida > Asterales > Asteraceae > Chrysanthemum > Chrysanthemum makinoi. Next base: position 32,612,360 of record OU343218.1, on the reverse strand, counting down.
GTTCACCAGACATGTTTGGTTAAGAAACTTATGCAAGAAGGAAAAAACTCTGGATTTTTGAGTGAGAAATGAGTGAAAATAGATGAAAATTTTTAAGAAAATTTTCGGCTATTTCATCTCATGTCCCCATATATGGTGCCATATTTACGTATGATATGTAAATCAGTTTAGAGATGGGATGGGAATGGTTTTGTTGTTTGGTTTCCTGTGTAGAACGGTAAGGACCCGATGTGATTGATAAAGATCAAAAAGTTCGGGTAACACTTAAACAAAGACCATACTTCTTGTTGTGAGGTAGTATTTGCCAAAGTGTGTGAAACTTGTGAAGTTATATGTGTTACCTTCTATTTATAAAGAGGTGAATAGGGTTCAGAGATAAATCATTAAGGGATGATCAATGACCATGAGGAGGCAAAGTGTTGATCATCTAAAGAGCAGACAAGGAGGACACGTGGTCAGCGTACCTTGGCTCGTACAAGATCATGCTTATCGTGCATCCCTACTATACGGTGTCTGATAATACATATTAACCTCTAGTGACAGTTGGGGATCAGTAGTACTGCATGCTCAGTCTGACCTGATAGGTTTTACCAAGCATGCGTGGCTTGATATTTAAGTCGGGTCTCTATCAATTATTTGTTGATGGGCCTTGGTTAATGGGCTTGATTTGAGCATGTAATTAGTGAGCTTGAGTGATAACGCTCAGAATGAGCATGTTTTTAGTAGCGTTATTGTTAGTTTTGTGTATGATAATCGGTTATATTTACACATAATTGTTGCAAAAGTAGAAAAGAAGTGTATTTGTATGTGAATGTAGCCAGGTATCGTAAAAGGCGAAGAAATGACGATTTCATGCACATTTGGGTAATTCCCGAGAAATAAAGATAGGTGAGAAGGCTCAAGGACTCGATGATTTGAAGCACAAGGATTTCTAAGTATCTACATCTAATAAATATCAAGTTTTATCTTGGAAATCAGCATCGAAAGCAAGGAAAAAGGCATGCGTCGATAAAAGTCAAGAAAACTCAAAATATGTTGTACGGAAGGCATCCAGCCGATCGGTCAGAACCCGCAACCGAATCAGCTGGGATATGGTCAAAACGAAACCGAATCGGCTACTTCGCTACCGATCCGGCTGGGAAGCTGCAGTTACATTTTCTCTCATTTATTGATGTCATAACTTCTATTAATCTTTGGAGTCCGATCATTTCTAGTTAATAACTCCTTGTGGACGTTTTTGGCTTGTTAGTGAAGAGTTCCTAGCTATATAATGCACCTAGACTTAGTAGTTTAGTGTGACACACCCAAAAGAGTAATAGGCTTACACCAAGACTATTACCAACTACTTTTATTCATCCCAAAAGTCCTATTTCATCTGTAAAACGTCTAGGAGTGTGGTGAGAACAATTCTCAACCATTTGGTAGTCATTTGGAGTTGTAAGGGTAGTATAAGGCGATTGGAGGCGCGTGGTTGCAATAGTTCCACAATTTTCTAGTTCTTGTAATCCGAAGTTTAGGTATTCTTATGAACTTTGTCATGAATCTCTATTCTTATGAATTATATGAATTACATGGTTACTACTTGTGTTATTTTATGGTTTTAATGGAGTAATTCTTGAGTATACTTATGTGTAAGGATGTAGGCAATTGTAGGAGTGTTCTTATAAATGTGATGCATATAAATGATCTTGTTTAATGAGTTTGTTGGAATAACTACTAGTCTTGTTTAATTTTTTGTTAAAACATTTTCAAGATAAAGGACCGAAAGGATTTCTCTTATGTTTTATTCCTAAACATTAGTGACAAACTAGTATGGGGATAAGATGATGCTTGTTAAAACAAGACTAGAAACGATTTCATCACATAAAGGTCGAAAGTGTTCGTAAGAACAAGTTGAATAAGAATCTTTTACAAACAAATGTATTTTCTTAAGAATAATCATTGGGTTAAGGACCGAAAGGATTACCTATGTGTTTTTATTCTTAAAATGATTTTTACAAAACATAAACCATGGATTGGAAATCATTTGCTTATGATTTGTGCATTGCATCAAGTTTACATCAAGATTTCATGAACACTCTTGATAATTGACTATGGACTTCACACAATTATATGTTTCTTTAATTTGGATTTAAAAAAAAAGCATCACTTTGAAGGAAGCCTTGACAAGCTTTCTTGTCTCAAACAATTTAACAAACTAAGCGCTAATCCCTTGGGACGATCTCGACTTACCCACCTTTGCTATCACGAACGAGTATACTTGCTCGTATGTGTTAAAGTAATTACCCGAATATATCATGTTTATAAATTTTTAAAACTTGCACATGAGAGACCATCAAGTTTTTGGCGCCGCTGCCGGGGATTTGATTTGTTTTGGTTTGTTATTTTCCGTATTTTTGATATTGTTTGAGTTTAGTTTGAATTATTTTTAAAAGAGGAGAAAATTTTAAAAAGTTGTTTTTTTAGGCCAACCGATCGGCTGCGCAAGCAACCGAATCGGTTGGAGCTCTTGTAAAATTTTTATGTTTTTATTTTTCTAGTTCCTTGATAATCTAGTGTTATGTGTTTAAGTGTTTAGCTTAATTCCTGGTATTTTTAACTTTTAGGCTAGTATAGATACCTTTTTTTTTTTTTTTTTTTTTAAGATTTTTGAGTTATAGATTCTTTTTAGTTTTATTTATGTTTTATTAAATTATGTCTTAATTAGTTTAATATCTTAGTTTAATTTTCAGTTTTTAGAAGTTGTAATTTTTTATATTAATTGGTTATTAAAGTTAGTTAATAATTTAATATCTTGTTTATGCTTAATTAGTATATTTAATGTTTTAATTAATGGGTAAATGAGTAGACACATTTATTAGAGTTAAAGTTTTAATTAATTGTCTTTTATTAAGATTTAATTATTAAAAACATAAAAAAAAAATTATTCAAATTTTTTTTGGATATTCACCGGAGCCGATCGGCTGCGCCCCGCAACCGATTCGGCTGGGTAAATTTGTTCTGAGGCATACCACCAACCGAATCGGTTGGAGCTCTCGTTAACATTTTTTTTAGTTTCTTAATTTCAAGTTTTTGCTTTTGTGTTTAGTTTTAATAAGTGTCTTTACTTGCTTAGAATGTATTTCTATAGTTTGTTTTGATTGTAACTAACTCTAACGCTAATAATTTGGGTGTTTTGTTTTTGATTTGCTTTTGTTTTGTTTAGATAATGTTAGGAATTAGAAATTCCATAGTGAAGTGTCGGTCACCCCAACTATTATCTAGCATAAGTTAGCTCGTAGACATATCGTTATTTAGTAGTTTATTAGTTAGTTGTTAGCTTAGTTTAGCTTAGAGTAACACCGTGGAGGACGGACGGGTCTTTACCCACTGTATGCCTGATCCACAGTCCGAAGAAGGACGTGTAGTATGTAGCTATAAATACCCTCTACCTCCCAAAGTAGAGGGTTGAAGCTTTCTCATTCTTAATCTAACCTTCTATATTTTCTTCCACTTTCTCTCTCTAGAAAGCCTCCCATCCTTCTACTTTCTCTCTCTAAACTATCTATCTCATTCGTTCCATACTAGTGTTTGTTATGTGTTTATGAAATCCAATATCTAACAATTGGTATCAAGATCCATGATTTGATCACTCATCTTTCATGTTCTTGGATTTCTAGTGGTTTTCATAAGGTTTTTGGGTTTGAATGAGTTTAGAGTAGTTTGCATCATTTGGATCATTTCTTGTGTTAAAGTTTGGATTTTGATAGTACTTTTGTGTTTAGAATCACTATAAGTGTTTAGGTTTTGATTTGGAAGGCTTGAATCATCGTGGTTGGGTTGTTTTTGGATTAAAAAGTGGTGTTTTTTGAATATTTCTTGGAACCGAGTTGAGTCTCGGATTGCTTTTCTTTATGCGAGTTGTCAGTTTTTGACTGCGAATTGTCCAGATTCAACGTACCAGAAGCGAGTTGTTCAGAATATTCGAGTTGTGCCTTAAGCGTGTTGTGCTTTAAGCGAGTTGTGTCTATGCAAGTTGTCTGCTAAGCGAGTTGTACCTTAAGCGAGTTGTCGTTTAAGCGAGTTGCTTTGGAAGCGAGTTATCAGCTTATGCAAGTTGTCACATAAGCGAGTTGTGCCTGAAGCGAGTTGTCATCAAAGCGAGTTGACTAGGGTGCGAGTTGTCTAGGGTGCGTTTTGTTGACTTTTCCCGACAAAACTTCAAACGGCCATAACTTTTGAACCGTAACTCCGTTTTCAGCGTTCTACCCATCAAAACGACCGTGAGAACAAGGAGAATGGCACGCAGAATGAATTTTTAAGTTTTTAGACCTAAATTTATCCATAAAATCGTGCATCAACCAATCCAAATCTCAACCAAACAACATCTCTGCTAATCCTACAAACAATCATAAGTCCTAACACACAATTGTCTATCATTGTGTCGATCCATCAGTCATCTTAACACGTTCCATTGGTCATTGCTTAATGGTTTGGTCTTGATTTTATTAAAATCCCGCGAAAGATCGTATTTCTCGGTTTAAATCACAGACTCGTAAAATCCCGTGTACACATCAACATCATGTCTTACTCTCCTGATTCAGTGATTTCGGAAGTACTTAAATTATATGATGTTGTGGACAACAATGATAATGTATGCTACACTAAACAGCTAAAGATGATTGAATCAATATATGAGGATGTGAGATCTTCGTGTTCAGAGTCTGAAGAGAGAGAATTGCACCTGTTTAGACTACAAAATGCCATGCAAAAGGAAAGTAGCATTGAACCTTATCAACAACTTCACTCACACCTCATGTTACTCACATCTATAACAATGGAACGAACATGTATTGCCCTTTTCCGTCAGGACTTATCCACATTAACAGGAACTTTGTTGTTAAACCTAGAGCAATTAGAGCTACAACTTGACAAAGAGAAGGTTCAAAAGGATAGTTCCAGTGCTGCACTTCAAGTGATCAACAAACATTTTCAGTCATTCATTAGAAGGGAATTCACATCAGATTATGATCAAGACATGACTGAAATGTCTTTCAAGAGACACACTGGAATGGAAATTTGCGTGTTCATAGAGACACTTATCCATCTCATGGATAATATGGAGAAGTACATTGAGGAAGTTACACAGAAAGATGAAAAAGTGATGAGTGTCAGGTGCAGTTGAGAGATAGTTGTGATGAGTCGGGTAATGTATCAGTTGAAAGGTCGGGTGTTGCTGAATGCAGAATATCAGAGATAGCTAAGAATGATGTAACCAACGCCGATAATTCGGTAACACAAGAAGTGGATGCGGTGATCAGAAAGGTGAATGAATGTCGGGTACAAGCAATAGATTGTAGTGTTGTGATCGGTAAGGCATCGGATGATGGATCAATTGACACTGAATACAGAGGCTCAGAGGCAGTTACGCTTGAAACAGCTAGTAGTTCAGTGACTCTTGTTACGCATGATGTGGATGCAAATATTAGACCAATAAATGAACAGGTGTCATGTGATGAGGTACCCTTAACTGTTCAACATAGTGCATCTGCTAATGTACCTAAACAAATTGATCTTAATGCTGAATATGATACTGATATATGTTCCTTGGTTGAGGCTGAGACTAATAATTTCAAAACAAATGATATGGTTGATAAAAAGGATTTTGATGAACTTTCAAACAAATTCTCAAAACTTGAAAAACATTGCATTTCTTTTGAAATTGCAATACAAAGAAAGGAGGAAAGTTTTCAAACTAAGAAACCATGTAAATATCCAGAATTTCCTGAATTTCGTGAATTTTTTGAAATAAACGACTTAAAAGCTCAGCTTCAAGCCAAAAACTCGACTATCAATAATTTGAAGAAACATATTTCTAGTATGCTTGTGAAAAGTAATTTGGTTACAACTAATTCTGATGTTAATGCTATTTATGATATTCAAATGAGAAATGATGAATTAGCAGTTTGTGTGGCCAAATTACTAAAGAAAAATGAGTCTTTGAGAAAGTATCACATAGAACTAAGTGACTCTGTCAAAGAAGCTAGAACTAAGTCAATGGAATAAACAAATTCTTTGATAGCTAAAATTGATGAACTCAAAGCTCAACTTCAGGAAAAAAGTTTCGCTATTGTTGCCTTAAAAAATAAGCTTAGGAAAACTGTAGGGAAAAGTGTGAACACTAAGTTTACAAAACCATCAACCTTGGGGAAGCTAGTTTCTCATCCCACTAGAGACCGGTCCGTTGTTAGATAGCCTACTGCATTTATATCTAAAAGAACAAAATCTTTGAAGACAAGGCTTGCCTCAAAAGTTGATGCGATACAAGTTTTGTCAAAACCAGTAACTTCACCTAAGTTACCTAAGAATAATGCTTCTAGCTCCGTTAACCCTCAACAAGTAGCCACTTCAACTCCCAGCACCTCTAGGATTAGTTCGAAAACAGTGTCAAACCCAAGCATTAAAACCCAGAATTCATATGATATGAATGACTTGTGGAAGAACTATTATCTAGGAGATGCTAGGAAAAAGGCACAGATTCGAAAAGACAGAATTTTAGGTGCAAGACCTAGGATGATGCATTCCATGAGATTTCAAGGCACTGCTAGTAGTAGTAAACCATTATCTAGGAACAATCAAATGACTAAGGGTTGGCTTGCATCTAAGAGTGGTTATATGAAGAAGAATGCTAAGCATGTAGAAAATGAAACTAGAAATTCTGAGTCTTTTCTGAATAAGAAACATTTTCCTAGATCACATGCTAAGGTACAATCCACTAAGACTACTAACATGGCTATGGTTCAATATGTCATGAAGCAAAACAAACCTAAAACTTCACCTAGATGGATCCCAACTGCTAAATCTTTAGAGTCTAGGAATACCAATAAGTCTTCCACTGTGCATAAGAATATCAACAATCCTAGACCTTGCCATAAGTGGATACCATCTGGTAGAATGTTAAAGGATGTTGGACTTAGGTGGATACCTACCGGAAAGGTGTTTACCGATGGCAAAATCAAGGTTGACCATGAAACCCCAAAGTGTTTGGATACTAATGTCACTAACCCATATATATGCAATCAAGCTTGTAATGTTAGTGCAGGTAGTCCTTACCTAGTTGCAGATACTTCGATCCTTCAATACATGGATTGGCTTAAAGTATGGATAACAAAAGGATTGATATCTCATAACTCACGGGTTCTAGTAACTCAACCTTGATATTCATTCGGCTATGACGTTTGAACACAATAGTTCAAGCCTCGTACTCTAAAGAAAAGAAAAGTGTATGTTTCAGTGCGCTTTATCTTCTGAAGAAGAGAAATCTTCTTATGACTGTTGAACACAACAGTTCAAGCCTCGTACCTCAAAGAAAAGAAAAGTGTACGTGTCAGTGCGCTTTATCTTCTGAAGAAGAGAAATCTTCTTAATATGACCATTCTCATCAACATGCTTCATGCTTTTTCCATGCGCGCTAATTCATCAAGTGAACCAAGTTGTCGTTGCTAGTAATCTTATTCCACTTGCTCAGTTATAATGGCGATGGTGACATCATATGCAAATTTTACGGAGGAGAAGTGTGAATAGACTATTTTATGAAGATATTCACTTGCTTAATCAAGAATGGCATCTCCTTATGCAATTCTTGAGGGGGAGAAGAAGTGTGATAATTCTGCATGTTGAGTCACTTCTGAGAATACATGGTCATACGGCTCCTAACTCATGTAAGAACCGACCTTCTTCTTATCGGGTCATCTTTACATGGTGTTTCTTCTATGAGCCGCTGGTTGACATCTTCTCACAAGCTGATATGATTAAATGACAAAGTGCTTCTAGTTGCTGGGCTGATTTCTTTGGTGAACATCTTTCTGTTCTTGTTTGATTGGGGGGGATTTTAGTTAAGGAGATTTGCTACATATAAGGTAATTGGAACGCATTTGGTGAGATGAAGATGTTAACTTTCCATTCCCCAAATGGACAATCTAGAAGAAGGTCGAGTCTATAGTATGTTCTACATTTTCTGCTGCATGTTAGAAGACTAAAGACGAGTTGCATTTGATTATCTAAAGAATTCTTCTTAATCTGGGCATTTATCAAACAGATTTTCGGTTTAGGGGATAGCACTAATTGGGGGAGAGTGATATGTCAGATTTAATCTCTAATTATATTTGCTCACAATGTACTTTAGCAAGTTGATTCTCACAAAGACTTCTAAGGTTCTTCTCAAATGATTTCGAGTATATGGGCTTACAATGTGTTGCTGATTCTGAAGTATCAAAACCAGCAAGGGGGAAGGAGACACGTATCTAAACGTGAGTAAACTTGATGAACTTAATACTTCTAAGTGATTGAAGATATCCCGGGAAGACAAATGTCATTACAGCAGAGAAACTCAAGGTTTGACTCATGGCGTTTAGTGTTCTTATTCCAACTATGTGGGGGAAAAGATGGAAGAGTTAGGTTCTAAAGATAAAAGAAGTACACAAGTGTGTGATGATTTCGATGTTATCGCAATCATCGGGGAGAAGATTGTGTACATTGGGGACGCCATTGTTTCACTTGAGTGCTTAATCGGTGATTAGAGATATAATCACTTATTCGGAGTTGACATCCTTGCAGTGATAGTCATCCGCAGAGATAATTAGTGATTCGGCCTGCTTCTTCAATGTTATCGGTTATTCTCTCTTTGGGCATTGGTGCCGGGTTCTTGAGCTTCATACACTATCATCGGGGAGAAAGTATACATCGGGGTTATTCTTTGGCTATCGGACTTAATATGCTACTTTGATGGTATAAGTTTCTCTGTCTTCGGGTATATGTGTATTCGGGTTCGTGAGCTCTAGTCTAAGAGGCTGACTGCATCAATTCATCTACTTGGGGGAAGTGTTCTCTTGACACCTTTTGGAATGGATTGCTTCTGACTTCAGTGGAAAAGGAATTTGAGAAGATTATTCAAGTGTGGGATGATTCTTTCTTTGTTCTACTTGATGATATAACCCCAAAAGGAGACTTACGATGATCTTTCTTATATGGAGCAGCAAGATCGATGATATGGTGTGCGTCTTTGTGCATCTGGCTAAGGCAAGCTTGAAAGAAAGCTTAGAATCTGCTCAATAAGAAGATTTATGGTTTGGGGGGAAGCTACCAATGTCTCACTTTCAAATGGCTCAAATTCTCTCTTCGATTCAAGAGCCTTGGAAGCTTTGGTGGTGAAAGCTTAAGAGATGATAACTTCTATTTTTTACAACGGGGCTGTTTGATATCCTTATCTCGGTACTCGTACTATCATCCTTCTTAAACTATATCATCTACTCTATCTGTAAATATTTATCAAAAACAAAATACAAAAATATAAAACCATCAAAAAGAAAATAGAAAAATATAAAACCTACAAAAATCCCTAAAAATCAGAAAATTTGAAAAAGTCAAAACATATTGTTTTTCTCATGACATGTCTTCTGGTATCGATAACATCTACGGTCTTAGAAATGTCATTCAATAATGGCACGGGACTTTAGATGAAGTTCGAGCAGAAGGTGTAAATATTTTTTTCAAAACATGTATCAAAATATGGCATGCAGTTACTTCAGACTGTAACCCGTGCTTAAAACATGGTTTGCTATTATTTCAGATAGCAACCCGTTCTTCAAGAGAGGAAAGTGATGCGCTAAACCAATTTTCAAATATTTCGTGCACTTATCCTAAATCAAAAAAATGAGGAAAGTATGTCGAAGGACTGCTGTTCCTAGACAAATGTTTTTCCATCTAAAATTCTTCAGAAAAATATTTGTTGTTCAAAATGGTGGAAAATGAGTTGCTTGAAAAATCAATCAGAATCAGAATTTTCATAAATTTGCAAAACCCAATCAATGACTTCATCATAGTTAAAACTTTTCATAAAATGAGTCATTGATTGAGGGGGAGAATGTTTTTCAAATTTACATCATCTAACGGGCTTTCTTAATTATCCTACGTGCTTAATTAAAAATGATATTTGCCTATGTCGAAGGACTAGGAATTTAGGATATGATTGTTAGGATTAGATGATTAGAGTTTGATGAACACATAAATCCCATGCCTTATATGAACTGATTGATATGTTCAATTGACTTTTATTAGTCGATTGTTGTTTGGGTGTTGTCGACCACCATATATCTATTTGTGTCCACTAACGTATGCAGGTATACATGGATTATAAGAATGTTCCCGATCCGGATCCCACAATTGAAGATGATTGGATGCCGATAGGAAAGGGTAACTATTTCTTAGGTCGACTAATGAAGAAACGGAGCTTATTTAGATCTCTCCATGGATAGTTGACACGTTAGATGCAACTTCAGAGGTCTCACTGCATCTACATATGGTTTTCTTCCAACCCTCAGCAACAACAACAAAAGCAGCTCAACCACCTAACGTAGCTTTGTGCAGGATAATAGTGATGATACCATTTTTGAAACTATTTTTGAATGATATTGTTTTGAAAAATGGAAAAATATTGGTTTTGAAAATAAATTGGACTTAATTTTGGAAATCAGTGGACTTCATTTTATCAAAACTTAAGTCACTCAATCATCGACTACGGTCATCGATTGAGGGGGAGAGTGATTTAAAATAAAATATTTTTAAACGATATTTCATCTATCAAGTCCGACTTGTACGAATTAAAGTGGTGATCTAAAGATTTAATGTTATGTCATGATATGATTTTTCTTTTAAACTCAAAGATCTTTCAAAATGAAATTTTTTCTGTTCTTGTTTGATTGTGAAATTGTTTTATTTTACTTAAAGATCTCTTAAAACTATCATACCTGACACTAACAATCTTTAATGTCTAAAATGAATCCTTATCAATCATTTTTCAAAATTAAATCAAGCCATGTCTTTCCCCAAAATGTTTTAAATAATTTAAATCAATTGGGATCACAAATCTAAAAGGTTTGAAATTTTTGATCGGGGGAGAGATCGTGATTTAAATCTCAAATAGGTTTTAAAAGGGTGATTGTTTCAAAAGCTCTCCTTCCTTCATGTGCCAAACGATTTCAAATACATAATGCACATGATTGTGGAGGAGCATTTAACCATAAACCAGAAGAGCTTTTAAATCAGGAAAATTTTCTCCCATGTTTTCTAAACCTTATTAAATCACTTGGGATCCAAAATCTCAAAGGGTTTGATATTTTTGATCGGGGGAGAATTTGTGATTTAATATGAATATTGATAAAAGATGACCGTTTTGATTCAAAGTGCAAGTTCTCTCTAATATGTGCTAAACTCTTTCGTATATCGATGCACATATTGAGGGGCAGCGAATGGTTTCTATTGGCTTGTCGTGAAAAGTACTTCAATAACCTCTTGCCTCTATGTGCAAAATGATTTTTAAATATCCAACGCACATATTGAGGGGGAGAATTTACCAAAGAAATTCAAATGGCTTTTTCTAAGGAAATTGTGATCAAGAAATTGTTTCAAAGAACTCTTGCCTCCATATGCTAAACAATTTCAAAATCATACGCACATGTTGAGGGGGAGCATTTCTAAATGATCAAAAACAATTAAGGTACAAAATGCTTTGATATTATATCACAAGTACCTTGATTGATTTTCCAAATGATTTTTCAATTGGTTTCGAGAAGGAATGAACAATACCGAAAGACCGACCAATGTACTTTATGCATGGTGTTATAAGGATGGTTAGGTTAGGTATTCGTTCCCACGATCCCGAGGGATCTACCCAGGGACAATCCACTAGATAGTGTAGAGTCCTTAGGTATGATGAAAAAAAGGAGAAAAATGTGAAATGGGAAGAGTACCGACTGAGACAGTTGAATACTGGAATAAACTCAACTAGGTTCTAGTTATGAAGTCTCGGTAAGCACTGAAGGGGTTGAAGAATGAAAAAGAATTGAATGTGAAAAAGGGTGAAAAGAAATAGCCCTCCATTAATTCAACCTTAGGGCGAAACAGGGTTCAATACATATGCTCTTGGTGTCTACTTAGGTAACTGGTATTGAATACAAGGCGTCATGGATCGATGGCCGCTTGCACTAAACTTCCCAAGCCACTCAAGTTCCTCTTAAAAGGACTTGTTTCATTCTCGCGGGGAACCTACATAATCTATCAACTTTCTCTTAGAGATTGTTGATATTGAAGAAGGAGACCCTCTCCCTAGTCTCCGGCATAGGAAACCAAATATGCACTATTGAGTCTAGAGCCAAGAGATCCTCCACAATATCTCATTAGGACACAAAATTAATGAAGACTTGTTGTTTCACACAATGTGGAAAGTAAGTATATATTGAGAGTCCTACGCATTATTCTTGTGGTACTTGCCAGAACATCCGAGTGATATGTAAAAGTATTCATGATGAAGATGGAAATCCTTCTAGATCCAACATCAAACAAGCTCTTGGTGGGTGACATGTGAGATCTTTCCAAAAGATCAAGCTTGTGACAACTGGATAGAAACAATGGGGCGATTCATTCTTGAATCAACCTTGGTCCAGGAAATGAATTGTCAAATACTTTTGGAAAAACCGTTCGATGTGCAAATCTTCTTTTCTCTAGCACATCGAATGTGTACTCATGTTTTCAAACAAAAAAAGTATCTCTGATTGAAAAAATACTTTTGGAAAAACCGTTCGATGTGCAAATCTCTTCTTTTCTCTAGCACATCGAATGTGTATTCTCTTTCAAATACAAAAGGTATTTTTGAATGAAAATTGATCTTTCTCATAAAACCTTCGTCGTATTGCAAAAATATTTCTTCTAAGCAATACGTGATTGTTTTCAAACCAATTTTTCATCAATCAGTGAATCTTAATTCGCTGGTTCACTCACTCCGTGTTGTCTTCTTTGAGACGTTCCGGTTTGAGAACAACCAGATCAGCTGCGAAACCCTGTCAAGGAGATTCTTTGGAATTATACGGATCACAGGCGATGCATTATGCTTGATCAGCGAGGAACCGTGGGCAGTGTACCTCAATTCAATGAAAGTGATCAAAGACACTTTCGTGTGTTTTAGTGCTAACTATTGTTTTGCGAGGTAGATTTGGGCGTTGCGGTGATCGATATTGAGAGTCAATTCACGCCGCATGCTCAAAACATCCACACTTAATTAAAGAAATCATGACAAGTGCTTATCTACATAACACGGCTCGATATTTTCATACTATGCTTACCTTTCTGGCTGCGCAAATATCATGAACCAGTAAAAGCTGCTACTCTGATGAAAAGATGTCATGATCCGAAGTGTGAGCATGTCGGTCTAAAAGTCACAACTTCACATGATGGCAACACAATAAAGGGTGATCCAGAGATTTACTGTGGCTGATGATCTCAAAGTAAGCTCAAAGATCATCAAGATGTAGATCAGTTCAAAGACCTCCACTTAAAGTACAAATCAGTCGGACTTTGAAAAATCCTGCTTAAGCACAAAGATTGCGGAATTGAAGAATTGAAGTCTACGAGCTCAAGAACAAAGTCAAGAATAGAATGCTAGGATTCAAAATGTAAATCATGGGGTGACCTCCCTTAGAGGGAGATTGTTAGGAATTAGAAATTCCATAGTGAAGTGTCGGTCACCCCAACTATTATCTAGCATAAGCTAGCTCGTAGACTTATCGTTATTTACATGTTTGTTATTTAGTTGTTAGCTTAGTTTAGCTTAGAGTAACACCGTGGAGGACGGATGGGTCTTTACCCATTATATGCCTGATCCACAGTCCGAAGGAGAACGTGTAGTATGTAGCTATAAATACCCTCTACCTCCCAAGGTAGAGGGTTGGAGCTTTCTCATTCTTAATCTAACCTTCTATGTTTTCTTTTACTTTCTCTCTCTAGAAAGCCTCCCATCCTTCTACTTTCTCTTTCTAAATTATCTATCTCATTCGTTACATACTAGTGTTTGTTATGTGTTTATGAAATCCAATATCTAACAGATAAGTATAATATGGATAGTTTGAGCAATATTTCTGAGTATCTTCGAAATTTGGATGAAATGTTCAAAGACACCGGTAGTTCTTTGGAGAAAATTGGAAATATTTTGGAGAAGATCAAGAAGGAGTTAGCCGTTGGAATGGAGTGTTTGTAAGAAGTCGGGGAGAATAAAGTTCATGTTCCCAAAAGAATAAGGTAGTGATATTCACTCAAGCACCTCTCACAGGGTATGACTCACCTTTCATGCGGTTTGGAACACCTTGTAGTATCGAAGGGGTAAGTGCTTGGGATGCTCAGCTCAACACGGCATATGGGGATAATTACATTGTTGACACGGTACTTGACAAGATTGGCCATGTTCGGCTAGATTACGAAGGGTATGGAAGAAAAATTGTCAAGAATCTACGCATCAATATCCATGGCCATATTTTTGAAGCTGATTTTGTGGTTTTAGAAGGACGTAACGCGGACGAACCGGATGTTTGTTTTGGACGTGATTTTCTAGTGATGACTAAATGCCAATTGGACTTTGCTCTTGGTGAAATGAGGATCAATATTATGGATTTAGAGGAGGAGAAGAATGTGAATGATATGCTAACAGAGTTGTGTGGAAATATGGAGTATGGTAAGAACGAAAATGTGGAGGTTGTGAAGATGGGCAAAGCGAATAGGAAGAAAACTTCATCAAATAAACTCACCGCAACCACTACCACCACCAAAAGCCAAGATTTCACACCATCACCACCCCATTCACCAAACACCTTTAAACCTTTGACACAAGAGCAAAAAGAGGCTATTCTTGATAACCTAGAGCAAAAAATCATTGAGCTAAATGAAAAGAAACCCGTCATTGAAGTTTTGCAAGATTATGTAATGTATCGCAAGAAACTCGATGCGGTGATGTTGGCAAGAGTCCGTTTGGAAGACAAAAAACTCATGGAGGAAGAAAGGGTTAGAATTTTGTTTAGGGGGATGCCAAGAAAGGAGAGTGACCCGGGAAACTTTGTTCTACCAATCAAAGTTAACGGTACCACTCCGATCTATGCCTTAGCGGACACCGGATCAAGTGTTAATGTCATGCCATATCCGCTATTTAAGAATTTGGGGCTTAGCAATCCTCAACCGAATCAATCAAAGTTAACAATGGCCGATAACTCTCAAGCCAAGGCTAGGGAGAGGTTAAGAACGTGAGGGAACAAATCGGTTATCAACCTTACTTAGCCGATTTTCTTGTTTTGGATATTCCGGTCGATAAGAGTCTACCTCTTTTGCTTGGAAGACCTTTTCTTCGAACATGTGGAGCTATAATTGACATGGGAAGGGGAACAATGACCATTGATGACGGGATTGCCAAACAAACATATTATCCCAAACCAAGAGGTAAGTTTTGGAGTTCATGGAGGACTTTGAATTTTTGGATAATGATGATTTGACTTGTTTTGAAGTGGGGCGTGATAACCATGGAAATGCTATGTATGGACCACTTGTCCCACCGTACTTTGGTTTAGAAGACGAAATGGAGAGAGCACTTGCAATGGAAGCTTTTTACAACCATTTTAAGAATATTCTTGTGTTTAAAAAGCTTACGGACTTTCTAGGACCCTTACCCGTGCAATTGAAAAACTTTGAGTGGGGACCCGAAGGAGAAAGTGTGTACAAGAGAGATGAATGTGATGGAGAGTGGCATGTGAAATTTGACATATTATGCCCAAGTAGAAGGAACTTTGTTAGGAAATTCAAGACCCATGAGACATATCGTGAGTTAACAGGGAAGTTTCAAAGCGAAGATATCTTGAAACACGAATATTTCGAGGGATGAAGAAGAATGGAACACCGCAGTAATAAAAAGCACTTGTTTGCTTATGCTTCATCTTTTGATGGAATTTACTTTTATGCACTTAGGAATTTCATTTTCTTTTTATTTATATTTTGATTATGGTTTGAAGTATTTTAATCAATTTCTTTTTGAGTTTTAGTTTAAGTTCTATGATGATAAGATTTTATGATTTAGTTTTGAGTTAGTAGTTTGGATATTGATGGAATTTGCAAATGGTTGGATAATTGTTGTGTGCATCTTTAATCGAATTTTTGAGTAAAATAATTTTGCTTGGAAGGTAAAATGGCCAAGTAAAGTTTAAAAGGTAAAATTTCTGCAAAAACGCAAACCGAAATGGTTTGTGTCCATGGTGATCGGTTGGAAGCAAGTATAAGTGCCAAAATTCAATTTTCGAGAAACACACACACTAATACTTCATTTGGGTTTCAAAAATTTGACCACCAAGTAGTTGTTTGAAGGTTTTAGGAGAATTGAAAGTTCATCATGGCACCTAAACAAGTAAGCATCTGCAATCAATTAGCTTAATTAAGGTTTAATTTGAGTTTTTGATTCGAATTGCAAATTAGGTCACCAATTGAGGGTTTTTTATGGGATTCGAATTAAGATGTAATCTTTTGGAATTAAGTGGGTAATTGATGTAGGAATGCAATGCAAAAAGAATTATAGGGATTGATTCAACATTGGATGAGTATTAGTTGATTGAATTTTCGGATTCAATTAGGTTGTAGCCTTGAATCAAATTAAGTTGCAATTGATGATTCCTACTTGTTAGATGATGTAGTTTTAGTGAATTTTAGATGCCACATTATTGCTAGAACAATTAATCGAGGAATTGAAGTTGAGTTTTTTTATTTGTGTTCTAAGAATGATGAACAAGTGATAGGAAGATGTTTTTGGAAGCGAATTAAGAGCAACTTGAGGTTGTAGATATCATTAGTGATGTTCAAATGAAGTGTAGGAGTGAATTAGAGTTGGAAAAATCTAGTGGGAAGTTAATTGGAAGGCCATAGCCTACTGCATAACAGATGACCGGATCGACTTTGCATCACAACCGATTGGTTGGACCAAGGTCACGGGAGGAGCCGATCGGCTGCCCCTCGACGGATCCGGTTCCAGATTATGTGAAGGAAAATTGCAAATTTTAAACTTGACCTTAGGGGATTCGATAAACTTTATCATTGGTTCTAACACTCTTATATTAACTTATATTTATAATTCCTACAAAGAAATGATGTAGGTTGTTCAAGCTCGACTCGGATTCCAATGAACCCGCTCATGACCAAGTATTGTCAACGGAATCTTGCGAAAGAAAGTTACGTATAGTATGCGAGCTGAAGGGAAAGAGAACCTGAAGTTTAAAGATGTTACCAATGAGGAAAAACATGCTTTTAGGGAACGCCTATCGAAGTTGCAAACTAGGAAAATTTTGGTTCCAAGGTTGATGGATCGGGATTTGTTTAATGAGTATGAGTGTGAAACTGAGTTGAAGAGTATGATGCGGTTGTCTTATTTTTATCCGAATGATGGAGACTCGTTCAAGGATTTTTCTTGGGAGAGAGCTTTTAGCATTCATGAAGATGTTTACCGTAAATGGTGTTTGGAGTTCTTCTTAACAATGTACTTGGAAAGAAAGGTAAACCTGCGAAACATCATGAATGAAATTTGTATTTGGTTTAGCCTTTGTGGACGGGATCATGCATACACTTTGCCAGGGTTTGCGGTTGCTCTTGGATTGTACGAGCCTGATGAGGTTAGTCATTGATGATATACCCTCCGAACAGCTTGACGGACACCCCTTCGAGATATGTCGAAGCCCTTCGGCACGAAGGCCCAAGTTACGTCTCCTGAGTATTCTTGGGCGTCAAACCATTCGTACATACGAAGGTTACCTACGTAGAATTCGCCATTCAAAGCCTTAAGCCCTTCAGGGTATGGTTGACGAAGGAGCAACGGATAGGAGAGCTTCCTGACTTGGTCAAACCCACGATCTCCCTCTCTTTGCTGGCTTTCTCGCCAAGTTTGAGAATGTGAGTAACTAAGCCCTAGCGGTTACCCACAAACATGGGACGCCCCCATGTTCTCCGAAATTTGCGCAGAGGTGCCCTCAATCCTATTTCTTCCACTATAAATAGCTTGGACGGGCAGAGAATTATGGTAAGCTCATTCAACACTTATCTCTTTACTTACACACACTTAAACAACCATAACTCATACTTACTCTCACGCCGGAGGTGGTTCGTAGGGTCCAACCCTTGCGTAATCACTTAACGTAGTGTCTTCGTATTTCTTATCCTCAGGTGAAAGACAATCTTGGCTGGAACATACAGCCCTCATACCTTTGATCACCATTGAAGCCTGGTGGTGAAATTTGTACAATCAAGCCATCCATGGGACCCGCTACTATTAGTCCCGTAATCACCAAGTCTTGAAACCCTAACCGATTACGCTACTTTTCCGGCAAGGAACCAGGAAGAGAAGATATACCTCCACCAGGTTTCTCTACCCAGGTCCCCCTCAACACAACTAACACTGATAATCTAGCCCCCATAACTGCCTCTACCTTCATTACATAATCTCGTTTGGAAACCACTCCCATACAGCATGCCTCAACTTCCGCTAACCCTGTTCCAGAAATTATCCCTGCTTTCGTGGAAGCAAACTTCGAAGCATTAGAGTCCTTGCTAAGAGCTCACAAGAGGCAAGTTTGCAATACTGAGATGCGAAGGAAACTGGAGTATTCCAGTGAGGAATATGACGAAGAAATCGAGGTAGATGAAAGGCCTCGACCAATTAACAAGGGGCGTTCGGCCCTACGAAATGGTTCTCCTTCCGTAAGGAGATCCAATGGAAGGACTGTTGGTTTTGAAGAAGGTCCCGGAGGAGATCCGGGAAGAAGGGAAAGAGTATAGGGAGAGAGAAGGAGTGAGAACTCCAATGGAGGAAGCAACCTAGTGGGAAATGGAGGGGTAAACTTACCACCTCTCCTGGCTGCTCACTTTGGAAGAGAATGGATGGGGGCTCCGATACCTCCATCATACGTCTCGAGTGTCGGAGGACCTCCTCCATACTCTAGGATGAACCAGCTACCCCCTCAGAGCATGAATCCCTACCTACACTCGGACCTACAATACCTACCCTCTGAGCGGTCTCTGCGCAGCGAGAGTTACGGCAAGTGCCATATGGACACCTTCTGTACACCCTACCGCGGCCGATGGGGAAACCCTTCATACCAACCTCCTGCGACTTATCTTTGCATTCTCTAACCACTTCTAACCGTATAACCCTACACTGTTTATCCACCTCCGTATAACCCTTACTATGCGAAGCCTCGGAGCTTGCACACCTTTTGTGAAGTGGATCGAAGACTACCCTCTGCCTGATGGCGTGAAGATGCCTACTCCCATAGGCACCTACAACGGGAAAGGCGATCCTGACAACTTCTTACATTTGTTCGAAGGCGCTATCAAGATGCAGAAGTGGGTTATGCCCGTAGCATGCCACAGGTTCACATACATTCTCCAAGACTCCGCACTAATATGGTGGAATGGGAAAAAGGTGGGAAGTATTGTAAGTCTAGATGATCTCAAGGCTAAGTTCCGATCACACTTCATCCAACAGAAGAAATACACCAAGACCCATCTAGCCGTGCATACCATCAAGCAAAGGGACAGCGAAAGCACAAGGGCCTTCGTCACAAGGTACACCGATGAAACTTTCCAAATTTTGGGGTTGCACAAGGAGCAAAGGATTTCTGGCTTCGTACATGGCTTACGAACACGAAGCTTGGTGGAATTCCTGTCCACAGACCTTCCCACAACTTACAAGGCACTGATGGAAAAGACTTACACTTGGATTGAGTCCAAGGAAGTAGCAGCAAATGGAGCTCCGATCGAGCAAAGAGAGGCCTTCGACAAATTCTCTAGAGGTTCCTCTTGGGAAGGATCCAAGAATAGGAAGAAGAACAGAGACCGCTTCACTCCCTATAACAAAGGCTCGAATCATGGACTCTTAGCAAACCTGGTAAAATCTCCTAGGGAAATTCTTGCTACTGAGAAAGCCTCAAAGTCCTTCGACCCACCACCTCGGATGTCGGCCGAAGCAAAGCGGGGACATTTCAAAATCTGCCACTTTCACGAAGACCATGGGTGCGACACCAGCAGTGCGGAGAAGAGGCAGATTGAAGCGTTACATCAGACGAATTGGCACATCTGGTTAAAGGCATCAAGAAGGGAAAGGACAAGTTCTCTGACACTCAGCTGGGTGAGTGGAAAGGGAACAAAAAGGAGGCTACCCGTGCAGAAGCTCCGATACTGATGGGGCACAGGCATGATCTAACCTTGAAGCGGAAAGAAGCAGATGGGGAGCTGGGGAGTGTAGGAGAGATAACATTCCCATCCATTCTGGGGCAGACACCTTCGATTGACCCCATGGTCATCAAGGTACGGGTCTCCAACAGGGAGGTAAACCGAGCATACATGGATTATGGAAGCTCCTGCGAGATCATCTATGAGCATTGCATCCTAAAGCTCAAACCATCTATATGCTCGCAAAGGGTAGACTCAAAAACACCTCTGGTAGGGTTCTCAGAGCAAACATTCATGGCCTTGGAGAGGTACCATTGGAAATCACTATTGGGGGGCCATCCCGCACCGGAAGCTCACCTTTGTCATAATAGGGTGATTCTCACAATTTGCTAATAGGGAGAACGAGCTATGCAAAAGATGGGCATTGTAGTTTCCACCATACATCTTTGTCATTAAGTTCCAAACTCCTTCGGTGGGGCATTCATTCTAATTATAGGGCAGATAAGGGAGTATATGGTGTCAAGAGGGTCAAGAAAGAATCGGACGAGCCTCCGATAGCGATTCTAAGTTACGAGAATGCAAGAAGGCGGGTCGTAGTAAACCCTAGCTACCGGCGGGCAGTGGTGATAGGGCGGCTCGGCGAATTTCAAAGCGACTCCTGAGCTGATTGCGGACTAACCTTGATATTTTGCTTGGAAATATTCTAACATGACAGAGTCCCAAGAACATTGCTAATAGTCGAGAAAGCCCCGACACGAACACAAACTCAATGAATACAAGCATATTGAGCCCATGAAGAAAAGAAGGAGCCTAGCCCCGAAAGCGTTGCACCTTTGCAAGGAGGTCAATGAACGACACAAGCGAATTATAAGGGAATTCAAATACCAAACACAGGTGGCCAACCGGTAATGGTAAAGCGATAGAGGTGGTATGTGTGTTGACTTTATCGACATCAACAAAGCATGCCTGAAGAACTGCTACCCGCATCGATTTGGAAGGTAGAGTCCTTATGACTTCGGCCGAAGTGTTTCCTAGATGCATATAAAGGGTATCATCAGATCCAGATGGCAAAGGAGGATGAGGAAAAGACAGCTTTCTATACAAGCAAAGGCGTCTACTATTACAGAAAGATGCCCTTCGGATTAAAGAACATAGGGGCAACATACCAACGGCTCGTAGATAAAGCCTTCAACAAGCAGATAGGCAAAAATCTCGAGGCATACGTTGATTACATGGTTATTATGAGCAAAACAAAGAAGGACCTCCT
This sequence comes from Chrysanthemum makinoi, assembly GCA_910596185.1. Lineage (NCBI taxonomy): Eukaryota > Viridiplantae > Streptophyta > Magnoliopsida > Asterales > Asteraceae > Chrysanthemum > Chrysanthemum makinoi. The sequence continues at coordinate 32,591,041 of OU343218.1, read as the reverse complement.
CCTTGATGTTCAAGAGACCTTCGACCAGCTTCGGGCGATCAACATGAAGCTCAATCCTAAGAAATGCTCTTTTGGTGTCGAAGAATGGAAATTCCTTGGGCATTTAATTACAAAGCAAGGGATCAAAGCTAACCCTTCTAAGGTCAAAGCGATTACAGATCTCCAAGCTCCTAAGTGTTTAAAAGATGTACAAAGCTTGAATGGGAAGCTAGCCGTGCTAAGTCAATTCTTGTCGAAGGGGGCTGACAGGTCCCTACCATTCTTCAAAACACTTAAAGGTTGCGTTGACAAGAAGACCTTTCAATGGAGCCAGGATGCAGAGGCCGCTTTCCAAAAGATGAAGGAGTTCATCGAAATACTTCCAACACTTACAACCCCAATCAAAGGTGAAGTGTTGTTCATGTACTTAGCATCCTCAATGGAGAGCATTAGCGCAATCCTCATGGCAGAACGGGACAAGAGTCAAATCCCCATTTACTTTGTCAGCAAGGTCTTGCAGGGAGCAAAAGTTAACTACCCAACATTGGAGAAGCTAATACTAGCTCTAATCTACGTAGCAAGAAGGCTCCGACGATACTTCCAGGCTCACCCAATCACAGTTTTAGGACAAAACTCAAACAGATCGTCGAAGCACGAAAAGTCGGAAGGGTGGCCCATTGGGCTATCGAGCTTGGGGAGCATGAAATAGAGTTCCAAGGCCGAAACTCTATTAAAGGGCAAATTCTCACGGACTTCTTGGCGAAACCTTCGAGCCGGACACGAGAAAAGGAAGAGCCTAAAGCTCAACTCACCAAAAGCGGAGGACGGCGGAAGCTTTTACTGAGCCGAGAGCATCAAGCTCCGATGGTTCCAGAGCAGGTCTAATGTTGGTCAGCCCTGAAAGGAAGGATCATACATATGCTCTTCATTTTGAGTTTGAAGCCACCAACAATGAAGCGGAGTACAAAGCCATATTGGCAGGCCTTAGATTAGCTAAAGATATAGAGGTCAAAGCTCTTGACATTTTCGTAGATTCTCAATTGGTAGCAAACCAGGTGACAGGCTCTTATGAAGCAAGGTAGCCCGTCATCAAGCAGTACTTGGAAAAAACAAAGGAAATCTTTGGATAGTTTCGATTCCTACACCATCCAAAACGTTCGCAGGAATCAGAACAAGAAGGCGGTGCATTGAGCAAGCTAGCCTCTATGGCCTTCCGCATCTCACTAAAATCTTGGTTGAAGTTCTACCTGAAAGGTCCATTATTCGTAAGGAGGTTACGGATGTGGTTCATGAAGAAGGAGAGACATGGATGACTCCCATCAAGGAGTACTTTATAAGTGGTCTTCTCCCCAAGGATCCCAAACTAGCAAGGAAGATACGGGTTAAGTCTCCACAATACTAGCTAATGGGAGAAACCCTATACAGAAGGTCGTTTCTATCACCTTGGCTCAGATGTGTCGGACCTAAGCAGGCTTCAAGCATTATCGCGAAAGTTCACAAAGGATCCAGCGGTCTCCATATAGGGCCCCGTTCAGTTGTCTCGAAGATAATGAAGTTAGGCTACTACTGGCCTTCGATGCATAGGGATGCGGCGAAAATCATTCTTAAATGTGAAGCTTGTCAGATACATTCAAACGTTCCCAAGCTGCCGAAGCAGGACATGACAAGTGTTACATCCGCATGGCCCTTCTCCCAATTGGGAATTGATATCATAGGACCTATGCCTATGGCTCCTGGTGGGGTCAAATTCTTATTGGTGGCAATTGATTACTTAACAAAGTGGGTGGAGGCTAAACCTTTAGCCTCAGTACGAGAGAACAGATGAAGTTTGTGTGGGAGCACATTGTGTGCGATTTGGAGTGCCTCACATCATCATATCGACAATGGAAAGCGGTTTGCGAAGGAGTCTTCTATGACTTGTCAGGGCTCAACATCATGCAGTCTTGGACGTCCGTCTACCATCCACAAGGTAACAGACAAGTTGAGGTTACAAATAGAGACATTGTCAAAGGGATTGAAAAAAGGCTGGGACGAACTCACCACGAATGGGTGGGCCGAGCTCCCTCAAGTCTTTGTGGGCTCATAAGAGCGCACTCCAAGTCAAGCAATGGTGAAACCCCCTTGAGCCTAACATACGGAGCAGTCATCCTTGAAGACTAAGTATGCACCGGAGGCGTGTGGCCACATCGATGCTTCCCAAAATGATGAAAAGATCGAGGAGAACCTTGTACATTAGAAGAAAGGAGAGAGATAGCCTCCATCCGAGAAGCCATGAACAAGCATAAAATCGAAGGCTACTACAACAAAATGGTTAGGCCTTCCACCTTCAAGCCTGGGGAATACGTGCTACTCCTCAACAGTGCAAGGAAAGTAGAATACCAGGGGAAGCTAGGACCTACTTGGGAAGGACCCTACATGATAGTTGAGGCCTACGACAATGGAGCCTACAAGTTGGCCACACTTCTCGGAGAACCCATCGACATAACATGGAATGGTACGAACCTTCGAAAGTTCTATGTTTAAGAAGTATTTTCACTTTTCATTCTTGTAATTAAAAGCTTCTCATGGGAAAGTGATACGCTTAGGCAGCGCGTTCGGGGTCAAAGGAACATCCTTTTCGTCGAGCAAGTTTTTCAACACCATAGGCAGTGAACCTAATCGTAGTAGTGTAGTATTAGGGTAAGCCACGGGTATTGATATCGTTCTCTAGGAGCATAGGAATTCTAGTGAGAAGTTACTACGCTAAGGTTGGGGTTGAGGAAGATTATTTTTTATCTTGTTATATTATTTTAGGAAATGGAAAGGTACGAATCTCGGGGTTTGGATTTGGGGGGGGGGGGTTGGTATTTCTACCGATTACTCTACTATTATCTATTCTAATTAACTAAGCTAAGGGTAGTCTATGTCTATTGTTGTGTGCTCGTATGATCATTAAAAATGTATTTACTTAGGTTTTATTACTCCCTAGTTATCTCTTATTGATGGTTGCATTGTCACGTCCTTATTCTTAACGCGTTGTGTTTCTAAGGTCGTAGGGTATGCGTTTATCCCTAACTCTTTGAAGCTACCAAAGGTTAATGACTACGAACTCTCTAGGATTCATAAACTTAACACTAAGGTATTCTTTGGATGATTAGCCTACAATTCCACTAGTAACTATATGCTAAGGTTCAACAAAGATTAATCAAGCATTAATAACACAACGAATGACCTATCACAATACTAGGTCAATCACAATTAAGATAAGAGACAACCAATCAATATTCAATAACTAGGTTTCATATTACCTAATCAAACACACAAGTAAATTAGCTGGACATGGAGAACATGCAAGCATACACACAATCAATTGAAGACATAATTGAATTAATGAAGTAAAACACTTATCTTGATGTAAAATAGGGTATGGAACCCTAAAATACTGTACAAGATAGCCTTGGTTCGGATTAGGTTTTACTCCACAAAACTACCTCCCTAAAACTGAAAAATTCGGATTCTATATATAGTGTTACAAACTGCGACGGCGTCACTCTTTAATTGTGACGTCGTCCGGTCGCCGTCATTAGGTTTTCGTCTTGTACGTTATCATTGTGGCGACGTCACCTTATGTCTGTGGCGTCGTCGCCTTCAGTCTCACGATGTGGATCAAATCTAGGCCGTCTGGTACTGCGGCGCTACTCTTTTAAACACGATCTTTGTCACTTGTAATAAAGCAATTTGGCTACTGAGTCGTCACAAAACATGTTCCGACGGCGTCGTAGTTAAACGCTGACGTCGTCCCCTTCAGTTCCAGCAGCTTGATTGTCTCGATTCTTAACTTTGGCCATTTTCTTCGTATATTCGTGCCTTTTTGTCCGAATAAGTGTCATTCCAGCAATTTGCCTTCAAGAGACCTAAAAAGTGAAAAGGAACTATGGAAAACTAGAAGGGGGGGGGTGGAATAGTTTTGCCAATTAAAACTTCCTTTTAATCTATTTAGATCGACTTATGTCAATCTATTTGGATGTGTGTGTTGAATGTTGATAAACAAGCATATAAAGGTAAGTAATGAAAAGATAAGAGTAAGAAGCACAAAACCACAACACAAGTATTTATAGTGGTTCGGCTACAAGGACACCTTCCTTGCCCTACTCCACTCCCCGAGTCACCTACTCGAGAGTTCGTAATCACTACACCAATCTCCTTATGGCGGACCTTCTAGCGTCGCCTACCCTTTTTCCAGTGCTAGCCTAACCACCGGGTTCTTTCACTCCAAGGTGAACCACACCTACACAACATCGCCTACCCTTTATAAGGTACTAGGCTAAGTACCTAGTTCTTTCACTCCAAGGTGAACTACACCTTTCTACATCGCCTACCCTTTCTTAGGTACTAGGCTAAGCACCTAGTTCCATTGCAATGGAGGAACTACTACCACACTACACCAGCTGACTAATCTCAGGAAGATCTACTCCTTTATAACATCATCAAGGATATCAATATCCTTGGATCTAATGCTAGTCTATCTTGTACATCGAAACACACCATATCGAATGTACATCTAAGGCACCTTTCACTAGTGCCTTTGACTAGATCTACAAGACACCTTTCACTAATGTCTTGTATCTTTACTTCCAAGCACCTTTCACTAATGCTTCTTTGTCTTGACTTCAAAGCACCTTTCACTAATGCTTCTTTGTCTTGACTTCTAAGCACCTACCACAAGTGCTTATCCTATAGACGATAGATACCCTTTACTAATATCTTCATCTTGACACTTGAGACATCTTTCACTAATGTCTTCAACACTATACTCCTTTGAAGAAAGAAAGGAATCATCAACAAGAAGACTTCAGTAGCCTTGATGATGAGGAAGCATGGCAACTCATGGACTTGAGCTTGCTCGACTTCAAAGGTGGTGATCTTGCCTTTTAAGAGGAACCTAAAAGATCACACAAAAACAAAACTACAAACATAGATCTCTTGGATCTGAGGTTAGTGAGTTTTTAACTCAGGGAGAAAGTATGTTAGAAAGGGGTTGGGAATAATGAAGAAATGGCTCACTATTTATAGAGGAAAAATCCTACTGTTTCCCGGATCCCACGGATCCCTACCACAAGGGATCCGGCTAGCACAAAGCTAGGGATCCGTGGAAAGCTCCTCTTTGCCCATGGGTATTTTGGTTATGGGTCATGGGTCATGGGTTGAACCATGGATCTTTGGCTAGATACAATGTATCTTTGAGTGCATTGCACTTAGTCACTTGGGTATGGGTTGATCCATGGGTTATGGGTATTATCCATATGTGATATGAGCATGATGTCATGCAATGGGTTATGGGTCAAGATCCATGGGTTATGGGCTTTGGGTTGTACCCAACTACATTCAATGTATTTTGCCCAATGGGTTGTGATACTTAAGTTTCTACCCATTTATATTACCCAATATACTACATACTAGTTATGTGTATATTTTACCCAAATATGTAAACATTAGTTGTTGTACATATGTATTACTAAATCGTAAAATCACTTATACTTGTTTTAGTGTTTTATGTGAAAATGTGAATATGTTAGAAACTATTAGATCAAACCATTTACGTATTTTATTTGTTTCGTTAATATGATTTTACGTTTGTTATCGACAAAACATTAGAAGATCGTAAAATATAAATAAACGTTTTTACGGCTTATTTGTATTAACAGTCTCCCCCTTTTTGTTGATGACAAAACATAAAATTATTTTAAAGAAAAGCTAAAATTCATAAAGGTTTAAATTTGTAGTTTTTACTTTCTTCTCCCCTTTTTTGTTGAAACAAAAAGTGTTTGAAGGAAGGCAACACATCGTTTTTAAGAAAAACATGTGAAAGAAAAAAAATAAAGAGCAAGTAACGGGAAAGGATCTCGTCTTTACTTCCCCTTGACGAGTCCATCCCTATGTAAGGGCATCAAGTAAGTGATACTAATCTAGTTTGTTTGCAAATAAGTTTGCAAAAGATTTAGATCTAAGAGGCGAATGTGCTCCCCTTGATGATTGCAATTTTGCAAGGGGATGACATGAAATGTAAACCTAGTATTGCAAGTAATTTGCAATGTATTGCTTTGACATAAAGCTCCCCTAGCTTTAGGATGTCAAAGTCTTCATATGTAAATTGAATAACTACAAAACAAAGGTTAGAAAGCAAGTATAATTCACAATTTCCTGCAAATGTGATTCAAGTTAGTAAAAGAAAGCTTTACGTCTCACGGATCCCACGGTTCCCTTTTAGTAGGGATCCGTCTAGGCAATTCTGAGGGATCCGTACTAGCTGATTAATTATGTTCTCACAAAAATGAGATAAGAATACAAAGTGATCATATGCTCAGAAAAATAACAAGTAGCATGTAATTCCATTTAATAAAACTAGAGTTATGATATACGTGACTCTAAAAAATAAGAAAATACATGACTAGGAATTTCTAAACCAACTATCACTTGATGCTAGGACACCACTAAAATCTTCTATCTCAAGTTTGTTTAAGTTTGATCTCAATCGAAGCGTTAGGAGATGATAGAACATAAAATGTTGGTCTTCTCGTACTTCATGTATCAAACTTTCAACATGTTGACAATGATAGCAATCTTTGTCATGGCTAGGTAGTGGTGGTGGAAGAAATGAAATGGCTTGATGAGAAGGATCAAGTGAAGCGGCTTGTGGAGCTTCAAACGATGGAGGGATTGGTGGAGGTGCATTTGAGAATGACTCAACCAAGAATGATGGTGGTGGTAGAAAAGTGTCAACTTCCATATGGTCGGGTGGTTGACTTTGATGATTTCTCATAATCCAAATGGGATTATATGATGGAAGCGGCCGAAAGGAAGCGGAGCAAGTGTTGACTCAACATCTTGATTTTGAACCATTATTCCTCCTAATGAGGAGAATGTTGTGTGAGCGGATGAGACGGCTTAGGAGGCAAGTCCTCTAAATTGTAGAGGTGTGGTGATGATAGTGGGGATGTAAATGAAATAGCTCTAGGAACCAATGGTGATGGTTTAGTGGAGATGATATTGTTTGGCCTAGGAGGTATGGTGGTGTTTGGCATAGGTAGTTTTGTGGGTACTATCCTTTTAGGAATTGGTTTGATTGGATGATGAAGGATTCTTTCATTTTTTGGCTTGACCGGAGATGATTCGGTTGAAGAGATTTCGTGTATAACACGAGCCTTTTCATGGGTGGTTCTTTGGTGGATAAATTATTGCTTGGGGTTTTCCTCATGATGAGATGATTTCAAGAGATTGCAAGAGCTGAAAGTTAGGATGAGAGTGATGACTATGGAGGTCCTAACAAAGTGGTTTTTAAACCAAGAGATTTGGCAAGTGCATTTAAGCCTTAAGCCACTAGGATTCATTGGAATGTGATGATTAACATGCACAAGAGTCAACTTGAGTTTACTTGCGATCTCTGAACTCATTTAAGATGAAATGGAGTGTTTGAGTTAGGAAGATGAGTTGAAATGATTGTTTTAGCAAGATTTGACATAAAGCGTCACCGGATCCCACGGTTCCTCCTCGGAGGAATCCGTCTAGGCTAATCCTAGGGATGCGGCTCTCGGCAGACTATGAAAGAGTGGAAATGATGTTTCTAAGATCTAAGACCTATAATCGTCTTGAGTGTTTCAGTCCTCCTAAGTGTCTTAAATGAAGGGGTGCTTAAGTACTTGAAGGTAATGAGTGATATAGCTAATGATTGTCTTTTATGGAAGGATTTGGAACTTTCAAGAGTACCAATGGATGAGCAAGGATGACACTAAAGATGGGAGTGTCAATTGAAGCTAAATGATCCTAGAGAACAGGTTGTGACTTAGGATAGTGTTTTGGAAAATATCCTAGAAGCTTTGAGATGAGAAAAACTAGAGTTTGATCAACTTTGATCAATTTTGAGGTAAGGATGATTTATGATCAATTATGCCATAATCGAAAGATTTCTAAGACTAAATGTGATGGATTAAGTAAAAAATGAAGTGTGAGTTTGAGAGAGGAAGAGTAATGGATTAAAAATGAAGCGGTAGATCTGCGTCTTAGAGTATGATCCAGGTGAGTTAAGTATGAGTAGGAAAGATCAACCTATCTTGATAAGGAGTTAATTTGCCTTAAGACACTATGTTTAGCTTAGTGTGAGGTGTTCTAAGGATATGTTTGAAATATAATGCTTGTAATTGCATTTTACGTTTTCCGGATCCCACGGTTCCCTAAGTGTAGGGACCGTCTAAGCATAATCTTTGGGATCCGCCTATACTGCTCAGCGGGACCTTTACTAAAGGTATGCAATGATCTTGACAATGCATTATATCTCAAGGATAGTCTAAAAGAGTTCTAATACTAAGATATCAAATGTAAGATGTTTTATTTCATGAAAGAAATTGGATTACATTGATAAAGCCCGAGTACAAGAGATTTGATCCTATTTTGGAATACTACTAGGTTCTTTGAGTGTTTTCGCTAGGAGGATCATTATGTAATTGATGAGTGTTGGTGGAATCAAGAATGAAAGTCTTCAGAGATATGTTTAGTGGTTCCATCATCTTGTTCACAGAAATGCATTACAGCGGACTTTGAGATTGAGGATGGAAGTGCATAACATTATGATAGAGGCGTGTCAAGAACATTCCATAAGGGATGATTTTATTCTTGGAGCCTTGAAGATTTGCAATTTGCCTTGCGAAGATGTAGGCGAGATTGTATGGTTGTTGTGTTAGCAAATAGTACAACATGTGAGCACAACAAGCGGGAAGAATTTCTCGATTTTCCCTAAGACTCCAAACATTTTCACGTAGGATGAGTGCAAGAGGCTTTTACTCTTCTCGGATATCCCTTGTAAAGATAATGTTTGGATCGGAGTAATATGGTCGAGGTTTGCATATTATGCGATTTAAATCTTCGGGAGAGGGTATGTGTGAACAATATGGACTATTTTCTTCACGAAAATTGAAGAGAGAATCAAGAGACCAATATTCGATTGAAGGCACATTGTCCATGATTTGGAATCAGGATGTGTGGCAAAATACCCAAGGGTTAGAGTGAACTTTTGGTTTTGATAATAAACCAAAGAGATAGAAGGCGATCCTGCATTCTGAGAGCGAGTTGAATTGATGGAAAAATTATGAACCTTGGACAAATATTCTCGTTGATTTCAAGAAGACATTCTAGTCCTATGGCTCGGAAGGAGTATTGATGCCTTCTTGAATCATAGAGAGGTGTCTACAATCGTCCCGTGGAAGTGGCGGTTTTGAATTATTGAACCCGCGGACATGATTGCGGGTGTGTTGGGTTGAGATGTTAGAGTGTGTAGGCGCTAGTGAGTGAAAAATCAAACTCATATTCATGCGTCATAGTTGAACCTATAGAAATGATGAGTTAATGAAGAGAGATGTTTGTGATCAACCTATGATTATCTAATGTTTTTACTAGATTTTTATTAACAATGGTATTTAACGCTTTAACTCACTCAAGGTTTTGACTTTCTAGTGGATTATTACATTTAGAAAGATAGTTGTTTTTAATTTGCATGAAAAAGCATTTTTCGTAGGATGGATCCGGTTCCTTTACCAAAGGGATCCGGCTAGTATAACTTCCGGGATCCGTAGATCTGTAATCACAGAAACAGATTTTATGAAAAACATAGGTTCTTAGATCTCATAGTTTTTATACCAAGATATGTGTTTTAACCTACATTTTCTTTTAACATGCATACATGACTTCTAATGTATCACGAAAGAAAGACATAACACAAACAATGATAAACACATAATAACCTAGATAACTAGACTATTAGTAATATTTCATTTCAATACTAAGAATGTAACGCCCCGACCCGACAAGGGTAAAGGAATCACAAATAATGGTGTCATATCAAAGCAAACATAAATATCCAAAAGAAGTCTTAGCATAAATCTTTGAAATAATTCGAGTCAACATGACTTCAATACATAGGTCCCAGCGGAAAATAAACACCAATAAAATATCTGAAATAACAAAGTCTTAAATGGCATCATAAGATCAAAGCTAAATGTCTCTAAGGTAAGTCCACTCATGCACTCATCCCAAAGCAAAACCCAGCTCAATGCTTAGATACCTGCTTGCGGAAGAAAAGAAATCTATTTGCGGCTGAGCTTCAAAAGCTTCGGTGAACAGATATAAAAGCAAAGCAAATACGAAGCGATTTCGAATACAAAATATAATGAGCGAAGATAGCAAAACCATAATCATTTTCAGAGTATAAACGAATTATCGAATAAGGTTTAATGAACTACAGCACGAGCCAGAAACAAATATGGATCATAATCATATTCACATAAGGCAACATTTGTAGGGAGACCTACGAGTTATGAAGGGCGTGCATGCGTCATCAATCATCGATAGCAGATAACATATAGCGATACGGATAATGAGATCTAGGATGCATCCATACGTAGCCTGCAGACAGATATTGGTCATATAACATAACTTGAGCTCCTGGAGATAACAGATAAGGGGCGTGGCAGAACATCACTCTACTGCCCTAGAGTCATGTCAGAAGTGCATCACTGACACGGACATGGAACCCCATGACTAGTGAAATATTTGGCTCGGGTGTCAAACTATCTTAGGTCAAATCGGAATGTCAAAGCTGACCTGAGATCATACTTTATCAGAAAGTTAATCATATTTTCGAAATCAGAGTTTTCATATCATATAGTTCAAAATCAGATGTTTCATAATTCAGAAATTAGAGTTGGATAAACACAGCTCAAACAAACTGAATGGGGTTCATAGCAAAGGCTTAGGAAACCTTAATATAAAAGCTAACGAAAGAAAACGTTATAAGGAACCTTTACTAAAAAGGTCAGAATATCTGCACCTTATTCCAAAGCGAAGACCAAAAGCAAAATACGGAAAGCAAAGGATTACTCCTTCTTCCACGAACCTATACACATTAACAGATTAGGTACATGTTATTTATGAGTCCATAATTGTCGAAATGATCTTTTAATATTTGGTGTTCATACTTAATGTATTCATTGGATCTTAATATTTTAGAGATTTATGATAAAATGAGACTTAAGTGTTTTATAACCAATATTGTAGATTAAGGTTCATTATGTCATTTATTAAAGTTTAGGGTTAAATGTGAAAATAGTTTAAAAGTCATAACTCACACATGAAATAACGAATTAATATAATTAGCTTCAAACCCTAATCAACTCTCATTTATATTCTAGGGTTTTCTTAATCTTTTAATATCCCATTAATGCGTACTTACTTTATATGTTACGTCATTTAATGACTCATTACTCTTGTTTATTTACTCAACACATTTGATATGTGTCTAAATACACATATATTTTATATTATTTAAACCCACAAAAAAGACCAAAAACACACAAATGACTATATAAATGTTACAAATATCATTGAAATGTGTTTTTATGTGTTACAAGTGCAAAAGGATTGAAAACTGATGAAAAACAACAAAGTTTACATAATTTACAGTTTCAGTCCCTAAACTTTCATAAATTGGCAAAACTAGTCCCTGGTAATTCAAAACTTGTAAAATATCATAAAAGGTCCTTGGGGATTCACAAGTTGTTAGAAATAGTCCTTTAAAGTTCAAAAATTGAAAAATTACAACTTTGGTCCCTGAACTTTGAAAAATGTCAAATATAGTCCTTGGAAATTTTTAAAAAAATGGAAAATAATCAAAATTAGTCCTTGTACTACTCATAAATTGCAAAATTGGTCCTTATGGTGAACTTTTGGACAATTTACATATTTGGTCCCTCAAGTTTCAAAGTTTGGCAGATTTAGTCCCTGGAAGTGTAAAAATGGAAATTATCAATTGCGGTCCTTGTACTATTGAAGCTTGGCAAAATTCACCCTTGGAATAACTTTGGAAGGTTTACACATCCAGCCCTATACTTTCAGAAAATTGCAAAAGTGGTCCTTATTATTAATACAAACCAAACGGACTCTTTTGTTATTAATCCAACAAATCCAAATCCAACCCAGTCCAACAACCCGGCCCATATTTTAAAAAGAAGAATACACGCCACCGCTGCACACCTCCTCTCCCATGGCGCATCCCAATACCGATTGGTTTCACCACCACTTTCCACCTCGCCACACCTGTATACCAACCCCCCCTCCACCTCCACAACCTCCCAAAACCCATTAAATGCAAAAAAAACCTGCTAAAGACTTTTTTGGCCAAAAGCAGTTTGAGCAGTGAGATTGATTTGAAGCAATCCAAGGTGCGAGAAACATTGAGGATGTCGACAAAGCTTAAAAAGATCTATAATGTAGAAAAAGTGAGAAGAATACTTTGTCACTTGTTTTAGACCGTTTTTAATTTTCTTGTAATTGTTTTTATTGTTTTAATGTAAAAGATTTCTGGGTTTCATGGTTCATTCATAGTGCAAGTTATTTTAAGTATTAATTAGTAAGTTTAGGTTATCAATTTCATGTTGTGTTTTCTTTATGTTCCCCGCCAAAATCAGGATTTTTGTCACAAATTAAGTTTTTAATCTTTATGTTTACGTGATTCAAAATAGTTTGTTTTAACTTCTCAAAAGTTAATTAAGATAAGTGGAGCAATTTCTGTGGGTATTGCAAAATTTTCATCTTTGGTCAACAAAAGTCAACCTGCATTACAAAGTTTATCTGATCTGAATTCTTGGTATTGATGGTAAAATGGGTTGAAATCGAGTTTCATAATGGGTTGATATCGGTTTAGAATGCTTGTTTCATTGATCTCGGCTTTCATACCATAGTAGCGGGGCTGTAAGCCTATATTTCGTCTTTCATTTGATTGATAGAATACTTGTTCTTATGTTTGCTTAGTTTTGTTAAATTGGTTTAATTTGGTTGCTTTTGATCTCTGCATTTCAGTTGTAGAATAGTTACATTTATTGGTTCATATTTGCATATTAGTGTTAAATTGCATAAGTAGTATAAGCGACTCATTGATAGTTATAGCTATAGTAGTTGCATCATTTAGGTATTTTAGTGATATTGGAATCTGATTGGATAGTTAGCATAGAGTAGTTTTGAGGATTTTTGGTAGTAGGTTGCTTATCAGTTTCATAAAAGGTATTTGGATCAGATCTAAAATCTGAGTTAGAGGATAAAAGCATTAGTTAAGCTTAGTCTATTTAGTATAGGATAGGTTGATTAAACTTTGATTGAACCTTACTTTGCACTAAAAATAGCTCATAGTCAAAATCACTTCAAATCTGTCCTAGGTTTTATATCACATTAGGATTTTTAATTACAAATCTCATCAAAGTAGCTTATAACTTGATACAATAGCTTAATCTCATCTTAATATAGCTTAATATAACTTATTCAGTCCATAGAATTGATTCAAAGTTCATTTAAGTCAACTCTTTAGTATAATTTAAAAGTCAAAATTTTCCTAGTAGCAGTTTTTGAATAAACTTTGTAATTTTATTGTGATCTTACCATTAGGATTTAGGATTTGAGCTTGTGGGATATTAAAATTCAACTGCTCATCTTAACTAGAAAAATATTAGTTCATATCTTCTTAGCTTTTAAAATGCTTATTTTCAATCTTGTTTTAAGTCCCTTTCCAAAAGCTTGTCCTGTGCACTTGTTACACACCACCACCATTGGCCATCTTCACCACTTTGGTGGGTCCACAGCCACATCAGTGGACCCCAGTGGTGGTTCTTGGTTCCATAGCATTCACCACCTTGCTAGCTCTCATTTTGCGATCAGCTTTTGAGCTTAAGCTTTGTGGACCCCAATCCTAAATCAGTTTGTAATCTTGTCCTATTTAGGTTGAAACTAGTTTAGTTTTGCTTAATTTTTGGCTTAAATTGCTTTTCAGAGGTTTAGGATAGTTGGAATAGGTTAGTATTAAGTTAATTTAGCATAAATTAGCTGTCTTGATCATTTGGTGCTCATTTGGTACCTTTAGCTTATTTTGAGTGCTTATTTATAAGCACTTTTCACCTGACTCCATAATCCTGTGCACTAGTATATGTTTTTTATATTTTCATAGATTTAGAATATTAATTTAGACTTTTCCTGAATTTTTCATAATTTTCATCACTTTTTACTATTTTTCTTATTTTAAATCGGTTTTAAGACTTTTAATTAGCTTTTATTACAAATAAATCGAGAAAAAGTTTTAAAAATATGTTTTCAATTTTCCTAGATTAAGATAAATATAAAAAGCCAAAAAAATATTTTTCCAGAATTATCTTAGTTAAAATAATATTTTCTAGCATTTTAATTAGTTCTAAATAGTAATTAATTAATAATAAATAGATAAAAAGCATAAAAAATTTATTTTAAGTTTTAAAATTAGTTTTATAATATTTTAGATTTTTATAAGTTATAATTTCATTTTTCTAGGTTAATTTTGTATTTTCTTATATTTTAGTATATTTTAAATAATTAATAAATAGTTTTTAATTAATAATAATTAGATAAATAGTTTTAAAAACAATTTTATTTTTCTAATAATTTTATTTTATTATTCGGATTGTAAAAATATCATTTTCATATCCGTAGGTGTTTTATTCTTTTAAATTTACGTTTTATTATGTACGTTTACGTAAAATTCAGTAAACGTACGCGTTTTAGGTTTTAATCGTTAATCGTTTTTAAGAATAGAATTAAAAGGACTTCAAAGTCTTTATTAGATTTAATTTCCTTAGTATAATCAATCATTAACCTTTTCCTGTTCAATATTCACCCGATACGATTGGTCGTTGTATTACAGTGTTCACACCTCGTTGGGACTTAACGACCCGGGGATACACTATACTCCTATGGACTTTATTGCATTGGTTTTAGACTGTTTGAATTTTATTATGGTTGACCATTCACAAGTGGTTGTCCTGTGTAATAAACTTGACAGTTTGGAACGAATCAACATTCATGACTTAACCATACGTTACTTATACACATATTATACGTCAACTTTTATACCCATGCACGTCTATGATTTCATGTGACAATAAAAGTTACTTATTATCCGGATTAGATATACATCTACACACACATGCACAATAGCTTCGACTAGATATGAACACGTACTATGTTTACACATCGACAAGCTCGCTTGACTACACACACAGCGCATGGTACACGGTTCACAAACCATTTAGGGTTCGGTTCACACATCACTTAGGGTTTAGGTTTTACCTATCCTTTACTCATTTAACACACTTCCACAAACACTCACATGGTTCGGATTGTATATAGGTTTCGTAATATGTTTTATAAACCCTAACTCTTCTAATAATGTATCTTTTCTTACATATTCCGCGTTTACATGTTATACTTTAGTCGAATTATATATATATGGTTCGGTTCATATATAGCTTGACATACTTAATATCGATTCATATACACATTACAACACATGTTCTCTAATTTATTATAAGGTCGATTTATATTTGTTGTTCTTGGTTTCATAAGGTTCGACAAAAACATAATCTTCGACCAAAACAAAACATGATACAACATATATTAACGTTAGGGTATCAAAGGAAGACGAGAAGAACATGTTTATACCTTAGCTTGTTGGAAACAAACTCTAGACACCAAGAGTAGCAATCGGCCGAATAGAAAGAAAGAAAAAAAGAAAAGGGAGAGGCCAAAGAAAATACCAACTTGCAAAACTAGGGTTCCAAATTGTGTTTAGGTATTTGTATTTATAGTTGGTACTAATTTTGTTAGGGCTTGAGGGTTGTGGGCTTCGGCTTGGGTCCAACCGAACAAACCAAAATACGCCCATATGGCTCTTGATGAGTGTGTAAATACTCATCATCTTTGGTCAAATCTGAGAACGCAAAGCGTTTAAAATGCTCGAAATGCATCAAAATCGAAAATATTCCAAAATTGCATTTTATATGTTTTAGGATGCAAAATGTTTAAAATCGATGAAAAATGAGCTAAGTTTGCATAATTGGCGGTTCAGTTCCCAAGTTTCAAAAGTTGTCAGAAATAGTCCCTGAGTACTTATTTCAAAAAGAAAAATCACCAAAAGTCCTTTTAAAATCATAAGTTGTCAAAATTAGTCCTTTGGTGAAAAATATCAAAAGTTTTGAGAAATTACAAATTTGGTCCTTCAAGTTTAAAAATTGGCAAAAATGGTCCTTGGAAATTGGAAAATGTCAAGTTTGGTCCTTGTACTATTGGAGCTTGTCACTTTTAGTCCCTTGGAGCAACTTTGCAGATTTGGCAGTTTTGGTCCCTTGAATTTCAGAAATTACACAAATAGTCCTTGAATACTAAACCCTTTAATCCATTGGACCCTTGTCATAACTGTATTTGGACCCCCTGCCATTGTGACCCTTTGCAATTTGGACCCCCCTTGCAATATTAAACCCCAGTCAAACCAACCCCTTGGCGCCCTTTTTCTTCTTCTCCCCAACTGCTTCTCTGCAACACACAACCTCCCATCCCCCCTCCTCAACTTCACACATCCATGTCCCCCCACCTTCAACAACACTCCAAATTGCATTTAATGCATCTCCTACCCTCACTCAACCTACAACTGGCTAATATAAGTTTTGGCGCCAAAACTTGATCAAACGGCCAAGATAGCTTCAAGACATCCAATGGCCAGGGAAAAAGGTGGGAAACAATCAGAGAGAGGAGAGAAGAAGTTTGGAGTATAAAAGAAAGCAAGAGGAAGAGAAGAAAGAGTAGTCTTTTAGTTTTTAAAATATCATTAATGTCGTTTTAATATAAATGTTTTTAGTTAAGCAAGAAATTTGTAATTTCAGTTCTTATGTATCAAACTAAGGTTATTTTATCATTATAAACTATCTCCAAGCATTAATTCAAGTTTGTGTTAAGATTTCTTGTTTAATGGTCAGCATGTTGCAAAATTCCATTTGAATTCTCATATTCAAACTCTAAATAGCTTATTTTCTCTCAAGCAAACTTATATAAGCTTATTATAGCTTTTTGTAAGCTTGCTTTTAAGTTTCAATCAAGTTTGGAATTTGGTCAAAGAAAGTCAATTGAGCTCAATTTGGTCTTGGAAATGGTTAATGGGTGAAGCGATCTTTGGATTTGGGTTGATTTAGACTCTAATGGGTTGATAGAAATAGGATAGAGGTTACGTGTTTGTTTAATCTCAAGCCATTGTGGCTAAGGACAATTTGTAAGTTATTTTCAAGTTTCATTGCATTATCTGTCTTTGCAGTTATAGATAGTTCAAGCATGTTTAATTAGCTATATTTAGGTCAATTAGACTCGGTTGATCAATTGTGCAAAAGGCTGGATCGATAATAAGCTTCAGGTTTATTTGCATATCGGTGTAAAAAGAGTGTTTGGATCAAATGCATTAAGCTGATCTTGAGGTTCACTCAGTGTTTAAAACTTGTTGGTTTAGGTTGGTTAAGCTTAAACATACTCATATCTGTCTCAATATTGTGCCTGCAAAAGCTAAAAGTCAAATTCACATTAGATGCATGTATAATAGCTCCAGCTTTGTTGGATTTTTATAAAATCAAACTCTTGTTTTGTGTTTAAAATTCATAGACATTGCTTGCATTGAGTTTAGTTCACCTTATAACATCAATCTCAGTCTTTAAAATCAGTTTCAAAGTTCAAATAAGTCAATTTCTTCATAGCGATAAAAGTCAAAAGTGTAAACACTGTTTTCACCCAATCTAGAAAGATTTATCATGGATTCATTTTAAGGTCAATCAATTAAAACTTGGGACTTTAAAACTTCAACTGGTCTAGTTTATTTATATCATTTTTGTGGATTTTTGTCAATTTTCTTTAAGCTCAAAAGGCTTGTGTGTGGCCTCATTTCCCACGTGCACAACTTCGATTCTTAGCCGAGGTGTGCACGAGTTTTCAATACTGGCTTACCTGAGCTCATCGAGCTTCCCAAGGTCTGGTTTTTGGTTTACAAGCTCTTGGCCAGGTCTAGTGTAGGTTCCAATTTCTTGTTTTGGTTTCCGACTTATTTAGTAGCTTATTATTATAGAACAAAGTAGCCTCAACTGTTTTGCACCTAAACTCAAAACACTCAAATCTTGTAACCGGTGGTTTAGAGGTTAAAAGCAGTTGAGATTAGTTGAATTTGGGTACTTGTAGCATATTTAAGCTTTGTATCGGTTTGGTGTTTGTTTGGAACTTTTGGCTTTTCTCAAAGTGCTTGCTATTTATAAGCGGATTTCCACTGACCTCTTATTCCTTCACACAAGCCCTTGATTTTATATTTTTCCTAGATTCAGTATATTATTTTAAGCTTATCTTGAATTTTTCATATTTTTCCGATCTTGTTTGGTATTTTTCTCCATTTAAATTAGTTTTTAAGCCTTTTTAATTAGTATTTAATACAATTAATTAAGAAAAGTTTTGAAAAATTAATTTTTCATTTTTCTTAAGTTAAGATAAATATAAAAAGTCAAAAAAATATTTTTCCAGATTTTTCTTAGTTAAATTTGTATTTTTAAGCAATTTAAGTAGTTTTAAATAGTTTTTAATTCATAGAAAATAGAAAAATAATCAGAAAAATAAAAAAATAGTTTTGAAATTTCTCTTTTTGATATTTTAGATTTTTCCAAGTCATAATTTTATTTTTCTAGCTTTATTTCATATTTTCTTGTATTTTAGGTTATTATTTAATAAGTAAAAATCGTTTTTAATTAATAATAATTAGATAAATAGTTATAAAAATAATTTTCTTTTGCTAAAAATTTTCTTTTATCATTAGGTTTATAAAATATCATTTCATATTTTTAGGATTAATCTTTGCTTAGTTTCATATTTTCATTTTGTATGCGTAGCGTAGTTTTAATTTAAAGTTTTATAAAAGAAAAAATCAAATTATCGTTTTGAAATAGTGATAGCGTTTATTTGATATTTTTTATCCTTTTAATTTCCTTTAATTTGCATTTAAGCCTCAGAATTTATTTACCTTTTCCTTAGTTATAATAAATCAATTCTCTTTTCTCATTCAAATCTCTCGATCACTATCTCGTTTGGTGATTCATTTGCATAGCTTCATTGGGACATAACGACAGGAAACACTATACTCTCGATCTTCATTGTATTTGTATTATGCGAGGCGTTTTAAGTTTCTTACGGTTAACTATTCACAAGTGGTTAGCTTGTGTGAGAAAACTTGACGGTTTGGAGCAGATCAGCTCTCAGCTCTTGACCCAAACGAACAAACAAACACGCCCCTCTTGGGTTCTCAAATAACGAAAGACAAGGCCCATGGCTGGCCCAATATTTTAGCGAGACGTTTAACTTTTGTCGTACAATGTCGATCACGTACACATATTCGTTAAGTTTTAATTATAGATAAGTTAGTTTTAATTTCGTTGAATGAATATAAATGTCTTGTACGTATTTTATAAATTTCGATTTCAAGGGTATTTTAGTCTTTATTCATGTTTTAGATTTTCAGGTTTTACAAAGAATGATACAAAGGATTGGGTATATAACCCCAATGTAGATTAACAACACAAAGTAAATGTCTCTGTATGTGAACTTCATCACAGGGAACACAAGTGCGATGAGTGTTAAGGCGATGAGCACGAGGGCGATGTAAACCATGTTGAAGATGATCCTTCTTGGTTTTGGTTGAGATGAAATGAAGAGGAAGATGAAGTTTTGAATGAGAGGAAATTTTTGAAATTGGAAGATTTGAAAAAGTGGGGATTGATGGAGTGATTGAGCGGATTTATAAATAGGGAAGGAGGAATTTTTGAAATTTGTGTTTTGTTTTATTATAGGATTAAAAGAGATGAAACACAAGTTTTATATACATGACTTTTAGAAAAAGAGTGACACGTATGTGAGAAAAGGAAAAGGCTTCCTAATGAAGCTTCATGTAATACATATATATGCACAAAAGATAATCATATAAATACCTAAATAGGCATACTTAATTATCAAGCACAACAAAGAGAAAAACATACCTCTAGCACACTTAGGAATGTCTTTACAAATGACCACGACAAATGTCACTTAGGCGATTCCCGCTCGCTTTTATTTAAGATACCTTCTTAAGGAAGGTATTCTTGTTAGCGATTCCTATAGCTTGGTGGGTATGAGCTTTGACTAATCAACATGACAAAGAAGATTAGTGCAATTAAATAAAAAGTAAATAAAAAAAATGTTGTTGTCAAATCAACATTCAAACATATAGTTTTAAAAACATTGTGTTTTGTTTTTATGAAAAGCCTTCTTTGTAGTTTTCAATTAACCATGGATCGTATCAAGCTTTTAAAGTACAATATACTTCAAGACTTGGTAGCAGTAAGAAGCTCGATGCCAATTGTGGAAAACTAGAAAGGGGGTTGAATAGTTTTGCCAATTAAAACTTCCTTTTAATCTATTTAGATCGACTTATGTCAATCTATTTGGATGTGTGTGTTGGATGTTGATAAACAAGCATATAAAGGTAAGTAATGAAAAGATAAGAGTAAGAGCACAAAACGAACACAAGTATTTATAGTGGTTCGGCTACAAGGACGCGCGTTCCTTGCCTACTCCATTCCCGAGTCACCTACTCGAGATTCAGTAATCACTACACCAATCTCTTATGGCGGAGAAGCCTTCACAGCGTCGCCTACCCTTTTCGGTGCTAGCTAACCAAGGGTTCTTTCACTCCAAGGTGAACCACACCTACACAACGTCGCCTACCCTTTTTAAGGTACTAGGCTAAGTACCTAGTTCTTTCACTCCAAGGTGAACTACACCTTTCACAACGTCGCCTACCTTTATTAGGTACTAGGCTAAGCACCTAGTTCCATTGCAATGGAGGAACTACTACCACACTACACCAAAGACTAATCCCAAAGAAGATCTACTCCTTTACAACATCATCAAGGATATAAATATCCTTGGATATAATACTAGTCTATCTTGTACATCGAAACACACCATATAGAATGTACATCTAAGGCACCTTTCACTAATGCCTTTGACTAGATCTACAAGACACCTTTCACTAATGTCTTGTGTCTTTACTTCCAAGCACCTTTCAGTAATGCTTCTTTGTCTTGACTTCTAAGCACCTTTCACTAATGCTTCTTTGTGTTGACTTCTAAGCACCTACCACAAGTGCTTATCCTATAGAAGATAGATACCCTTTACTAATATCTTCGTCTTGACACATATGACATCTTTCACTAATGTCTTCAACACTACACTCCTTTGAAGAAAGAAAGGAATCATCAACAAGAAGACTTCAGTAGCCTTGATGATGAGGAAGCATGGCAACTCGTGGACTTGAGCTTGCTCTCCTTCAAAGGTGGTGATCTTTCTTTTAAGAGGAACCTAAAAGATCACACAAAAACAAAACTACAAACATAGATCTCTTGGATATGAGGTTAGTGAGTTTTTAACTCAGGGAAAAAGTGTGTTAGAAAGGGGTTAGGAATAATGAAGAAATGGCTCACTATTTATAGAGGAAAAATCCTACTGTTCCCCGGATCCCACGGATCCCTACCACAAGGGATCCGGCTAACACAAAGCTAGGGATCCGTGGAACGCTCCTCTTTGCCCATGGGTATTTTGGCTATGGGTCATGGGTCATGGGTTGAACCATGGATCTTTGGCTAGATACAATGTATCTTTGAGTGCATTGCACTTAGTCACTTGGGTATGGGTTGATCCATGGGTTATGGGTATTATCCATATGTGATATGAGCATGATGTCATGCAATGGGTTATGGGTCAAGATCCATGGGTTATGGGCTTTGGGTTGTACCCAACTACATTCAATGTATTTTGCCCAATGGGTTGTGATACTTAAGTTTCTACCCATTTATATTACCCAATATACTACATACTAGTTATGTGTATATTTTACCCAAATATGTAAACATTAGTTGTTGTACATATGTATTACTAAATCGTAAAATCACTTATACTTGTTTTAGTGTTTTATGTGAAAATGTGAATATGTTAGAAACTATTAGATCAAACCATTTACGTATTTTATTTGTTTCGTTAATATGATTTTACGTTTGTTATCGACAAAACATTAGAAGATCGTAAAATATAAATAAACATTTTTACGGCTTATTTTTATTAACAGGAACGAAATTAACTAATAACGGTTACAAAAGTGATGAATTAAGGGCTTAAATGACCCCTCAAAAAGGTACCTTTTAAATCCTTATCAAATATCCCTACACTTGTTATTTGCTTGTCCTCAAGCAAATGTGCTTTTAGCCAATTAATTTATAAGTTAGGGGTCATGAAGCGTTAGTTTAGAACGATTCACGACACATATAAGCCCCGCAAAAGTCATAACAAGCACGGAAATGACATACTAGCACCTCACATGGGGTGTTTGGATACTCACATCTCTCGGGTGTATATGAAATATAACAAGTTGGAAATAGAAGATAAACACTCATTAACCGGTCCTAGTACATAGATTACCATAGGCTTGAGACTAGATTAAACCTTCATCGCTTTGGCGTAAGCACCTAGGAAAGACTATCCAAGAGGTATTTTAAAGGGTTGTAACGTTAGGCTTACGGTAGAGAAACAAAGGGTTTGGTGGGATAGGCGATTTAGTGGTGGCAAGTCAAAAATATTTATGTTACAAGCATGCGAAGAATGGCGTTGCTAAGCCAAGACTTGACACTCTAAACTCTAGATAACGGAAACAAACAAACATAAATTTAAAGATATATGTGGGATGGTAGCCCGTATATATATATATATATATATATATATATATATATATATATATATATATATATATATATATTCACACTCTATTTTTTTCTTTTTCTCTTTTTTTCGATTTTGTTTTATACACTTTTACTCTACCATCCTCTACGATAACATCAAAAGGATAGGGATTTATAGGCACATCCCTACACTTGAGTTTTTATTATTCTAACACTAATTTGACCCGAATTGAAAAGATCAAAACACTTGGAGTACATTATTACGCAAATAAAGAGAATTTGAATTTAACGTTCCCTTCCCGTCATTCCATAAAATTTAACTTTTCCCATGAGTCCCAATCGTCCCAAAATTATGTACAAAGGATATTACTCGACATAGCAACTTATGCAAGCAACTATATAATTGAACTAAGGGTTTAGTGTGATAACAATAATGCACTAAAAGTGAGTGCATACAAGGTAGCCTAAGGCGATTTGGGTGTACATTTGGGGGTGGATTGTAAACAATGCTCTTCATTGATATTCCGGAAAACCGAAAAATCACGAGAACCGCGAAAAGGATAGGCTCTGAGGGGTTAACTAGGGTATCGTGTACTAAATATGAGTACAACAGCATGGGGCCAATGTGGGAATTACTCAACCGATGTGGAAGAAGTAATTATATTACCGGTATCAAACAAGGGTTATCCCAATGCCTCTTATCATTTAGTTACTCCTATATGTTATGAAAAATTTTAAATTTGGTGCCAAAATTACCCTAACCGATATTTCTCATGGTTTATTACACAAATGAAATTGGACAAAGCAAATAGTCAAGGATAAGCATAGTTTCAAAGTTCCCGTTTTATTTTCCCTCCCTACACTTAAACTGAACATTGTCCCCAATGTTCCCCGAAAGTATCAAAGTTATGACAAAGGAAGGTAATTAAAAACGAAAGAAACTAATACTCCTCTGATTAGCTCGGTAGGATCCGTGTGAAGTGGTGGTTACATCTTTCTTCAAGAAGAATGTTTGCGTGAAAAGCTCCTTCTCATCTTATGTATCTTCTTCTTGGTAAATTAAACCTGCACACTTGAAGAAAACAAACGAAACCTTTGCGTAAAATCGGAGGTAACAATATATATATATATATAGGGGAGAGTTAATGTGAGATCAAACTTAAAGTTGTAAAAATAAGATCAAGTCTAAAAAGCCACTAAGACATTTATAAATAACAATTTTAGCAATAATACACATAAAAATAATATTTTAATACAAATTAATATTTTAGCAACTAATAACCAAATGATACATGAGTTTTGATTAGTGATACACCTGATACACATTACACTAATGAATATTCCAAAATCTGATACATATATAAAAACTTGATACACATTACACTTCTAATCAAAGTGTATCACCTAGGTTTCGTAAATTTTAAAAAGAAATCTATCGAAACTTTAACAATTTTAGTTGTAGTTAATAAAAAATTTATTTTTGTTGTAAGGAGAGTGTCACTTGTCAAATTTTAGTTGGATCTCATTTTAACAACTTTAAGATTGATCTTATTTGATCTAGATTCTATATATATATATATATATATATATATATATATATATATATATATATATATGACTCTACTAAACTAGGATATAATGCTTGTAGAATGGATGTTTCACAGATTTTACGGAAAATTAAGACTTTGGAAAATTCAAAAACTTATAAGTAGCTCGAAAAGCGAGAAAAAGTAGTAAGTCTTTTACGCTCCTCTGACGCCGTCAGTTCGATCTGGCCGCAGTCGAATATCCCTGAACAGGCCCGTGCGATTTTCGGAAAAATTCGGAAAATTTTTATCTTTAGAATCTGGAAAAATTTCTGCAAAACATCCATTATGACTCAATACAAGCATTTGACTCGAACAAACACACATGTATATCTTTTAAATAATTGTAATTCTCATGTTCACTTTTCTTTTGAAAGCGTGTGTAATAAATCCCTACACTTATCCCTTATGTAAAATACCTTTATAGTAATTAAGGCGAGGTTAAAGACAAAATAAAGCATTTTTACAAATTTAAACATAAGAATAAACAATCAATAAAAGATACACGACACACAAACAAGCAAACAATTAAGCATGGGTTGCCTCCTGCGAAGCGCTTTTCTTTATTTATGAGTCTTGTAGCTAGACTCGAAGTCGTGCCCTAAGTTGTCTTAATCTTAGAGGCCCATTCGATCTCCTAACCCTTCTCTCATCAGAATATACTCGGGGCCTAACTCAAGACAAGCGATTAGTAGTACACCTTGTTCTTCCAATCTACCTCAAATGTCGGAATGTTGTCCACATCTAAATCATCAATACCCTCAAACTTCTTATTTTTGTAGGGGCATTATGTATTTAACACTCTACGACTCCATTTAAGAACTCGACTATTCCTTCCTCTTGATCATAAACCATCTTAGATTCCTCTATAAATGGTCTCCCAAGTATCACATCCCCTAAAAACCCATCAATTTTGCCCTTAACATTTTCCAAGATCATGAAATCACACCTATATGTGAAGTTACCTACGAAGACATGCAATCCTTTAACCCTCCCGACATAGTTACTCTCTTTCCTAGGGCGAAAGGGGTCCCTCATAGGTCCTAGCTTTTTGCTCATGATCCAATTGTAGTAGAGCCTAGACATTATATTCATGGGTGCCTTATAGTCAATGTAAGTGTGATCCCTATATAAGTATCCAATCATGCACGGTATCTTGATGTTTTTTGGGTTACCCCATCTTATGCGAGGCTCGAAAGGTGGTCTCAGGAAGTTAAACACGTTATAGTGATAGGCGGTTTCCTTCCCTTTAGGGTATGAATCAAAATACTCCCTAAGTTCTCCTCCTCCTCCTCCATAATTTCTAACACCTTATAATCTCTATCTTCTAAGTCATCATCCGAATCACCTGAGGTCGAATCACTATCTAAAGTGCTAGTAGATTCCTTAAGGGCTTCCTCAAGTGCATTTTCAATTATCTTATTCAGTTTCCTAAGCTCTCCAATTTCACTAACAATACGAGCCCGAAGTTGGTTGGCAAAGGCTGGATCAAGCGGTGGGTATTTGTTTAGTCGTAAAGTGTTGTTTGGTGGGTTATCACATTCCATGATGAAAAGTGATGGGGTTACGAACAAAGGTCACGAAGAAGGGGGATAGACTACGAGGAAGCTAAAAATGAGAAAAAATGCTTACTTGATAGGAATCAAGCAAGGAAACCTAAACGAGGTGGAATCCTAACTAGCTATTCTATTCCTTGGCAGCAAAAATTTGATACGCTTATGCAGCGCGTTCAGGGTCAAAGGACCTTCCTTTTCATCGAGCAATTTTTTCAACACCCTAGGCAGTGAACCTAATCGTTGTAGTATAGTATTAGGGTAAGCCATGGGTATTGATATTGTTCTCTAAGGGAATAGGAATGCTAGTGAGAAGTTACTACGCTAAGGTTGGGGTTGACAAAGATTATTTTTTATCTTTTTATATTTTTTTAGGAAATGGAAAGGTACAAATCTCGGGGTTTGGATTTGGGGGGGGGGGGTTGGTCTTTCTACCGATTACTCTACTATTATCTATTCTAATTAACTAAGCTAAGGGTAGTCTATGTCTATTGTTGTGTGCTCGTATGATGATTAAAAATGTATTTACTTAGGTTTTATTACTCCCTAGTTACCTCCTATTGATGGTTGAATTGCCACATCCTTATTCTTAACGCTTTGTGTTTCTAAGGTCGTAGGGTATGCGTTTATCCCTAACTCTTTGAAGCTACCAAAGGTTAATGACTACGAAATCTCTAGGATTCATAAACTTAACACTAAGGTATTCTTTGGATGTTTAGCCTACAATTCCACCAGTAACTATATGCTAAGGTTCAACAAAGATTAATCAAGCATTAATAACACAATGAATGACCTATCACAATACTAGGTCAATCACAATTAAGATAAGAGACAACCAATCAATATTCAATAACTAGGTTTCATATTACCTAAGCAAACACACAAGTAAATTAGCGGAACATGGAGAACATGCAAGCATACACACAAACAATTGAAGACATGATTGAATTAATGAAGTAAAAACACTTATCTTGATGTAAAATAGGGTATGGAACCTAAAATCTTTACAAGACAAGACCTTGGTTCGGATTAGGTTTTACTCCACAAAACTACCTCCCTAAAACGGAAAAATTAGGATTCTATATATATTGTTACAAAGCTGACGGCGTCCACTCTTTAATTGTGGCCGTGGTCACTAAAATCATTAGGTTTTTAGTCTTTGTTGGGATATGAAAGTCTTGAAGACATGAAAGTCTGAAGATATATGAAAATCTTGTAATGGCTGAAAGTCTTGGGAAAAGTCAAAGAGTCAAAGAATCTTGCTAAAGACAAAGTCAAAATCTGCACCTAAAAGTCAAAATGCTTTGAAAAGCTGTTATTCGTTTATGGAAAGTATTGTATTCTATGTTTAGATTACTTGTTGTACAAGGTTATCAATTGTAAACCGACTAGGATATCCTTGAGCCTATAAAAGGACTCCTAGATTGGCATTAGATGTACGATTGCTTATGAGTCTATGAGTTTTAGAGTTTATGAATTCACAAGTTAATTAGTGTTTTAGAGAAAAGTTCGATTATCTTAGAGTTGTATTAGAGTATCATAATATAAGCGATTTAGAGTTTATAATAAAAGGTTATTCTTCTTAGCTTTGTTAAGTAAATTCCGCGTGCTTAATAAAGATTGCTCAGTGTTTCTTTGTTAATAACTTAGGATTTATCCGAGGTTATTAAACCTTAACAAGCTAGTTAAGATAGTTTGATTAAAGTATATCGATCCAACAAGTGGTATCGAGCTTGTGTGGAAGCTGTGACTAGGAAAAACCCTACTTCAACAATATTCAAGATGTGTTGAAGTTCCACCACCCTCAATCACCTCACTCAGAATTTCAATAATCAAGAAGGGAGAATATGATCTCTAGTGCATGAAGATGAGGCGTTACATTGCCATTATAGACCATGCTCTTTGGAATGTTATTGTGAATGGGAATGAAGTTGTGCAGACCCATTGATATTCTGGACAACCAAGGCACCTAAACCCGATACCGGCAACCTTAAGGAATCAAGAGAAGGCACTCAACATTCTCTTATCTCGCCATTCGGATGGTCATCTTCTCAAATTTCATGATGCTAAAGATGCTAAGCGACTGCAGGGGGCTCTCAAGACCGATTTGGAGGAATGAAGCCTCTAAAAGATGCCTGAGAATTTGCTAAAGCAACAGTTTGAAACTTTCAGGTTGGTGAAAGAGAGAGTCTTGATCTCTTTGCATATGATAGGTTTAGAATCTACTCACATGTTGGAGCTATACAAGGCGTAAGTATCGGTTGAAGATGCTAATTTGAAGTTTCTTAGGAGTTTGCCATCTTCATGGCATGTGATTGCTACAATGATCAGAGGACAACAAGGTTTGGATGTCATGGACTTTGATGATCTATATCATCAACTTAAGGTGTATGAGCATGAGATGAGTGGTCAAACAAGTTCTAAGTCTCACGGTATTGCTTTCTATCATCGAAAGAAGGCCCGATTACTTCCAAAAGTCGCTTCTCCTCAAAATCTTGTTTCTCAAAGTCTTTTCTATGCCTCATCGCCCCTCATATGTTCATTGACAGCCCACCAACTACCACTATGCCCTCAAATGAAGTTATGTGCTCCTTCTTTGCACAACAAGCTAGTTTACCTATCACTTATGAAGAAGATCTAGCACAGATTGAAGAAGATGCACTTGAAGAAATTGATATCGGGTGGCAAGTTGCTATGATCCTTTGCAAGAATCAAAAGTACATGAAGAAGGCAGGGCAAAAAGCATTGATTTCAAACCAAAACGGGGCATAACTTTTGACAAATCTAAAATTGAATGCTTCAATTGTCAAAAGCAGGTCACTTTGCAAAGTGCAGGGTTTGCTAAGTATCAAGCAAACAGGACATCTAAAAAAGCCAAAACTTGAGCTTAAGGAAATTCCCATTCTTGAAACAAAGGCTTTGGTTGCTCGAAGAGAAGTTATCAGTTAAGTTTGGAGTGAAGAGTTTGATGATGAACCCGGTAACTTATTGCATGATATAGCGATGGAAGAAGAAATTAAAGATTCGATGAAGCATTGGATTGGAGCCTTGTTTTTTTGAAGAACACGAACATCTTTGTTTTGGAATCGATGATGGCTTTGGAGGATTTGACTGGAGCAAGGAAAGTGAAGATGATCCTGTTTAACTAGCATTGGTGGCTACTTCACCAAATCAATCTCCTATCTCTGAGGTATGCTCAAATTGCTATGATTTTTATCATAAATTGCTTACTTGCGCTTATGTGATTGAGAGAATAATTGTGTTAAGGCTAGGTGCAGAGGTAGCGAGGTTATCAAATAACTTTAGAATCTATGGAAGCCAAAATTTTAGCACATGAAACTAATGAAGTAGCTTGGGGAACGAAAAATATACTAGCACAACAGGATTACCGTTAAAGCTTAGTGAATGGAAATTAAAAGCTGTAAAATTCTTGAAATTGAGAAATTAACTAAGGAAAGAGATGATTTGTTAGTTAAGTTTGCTGCTTGGGGTGAAATTTGGGGTCTGTCACATGTTTCTTATGTTCAAAACTTGACAAAGAGCCTACCTTAAAATTGGATTAGGTTTTGGTATGGATTTTAGTAAGATAGAAGAAAACCAATCTAGTAATCGGGATGAAGGTGAGTATGAGGATATAACCACTAGTGATGAAGAACTCATTAATTATGTAGATACATCTAGTAATGATGGTTCAATAAGTGACTCACCTCCTGCGTATAAAGCTAATGATTATCATGTTGTTCCACATCCTCTTGGTATTCATCAACCCTTAGGAAATATTTGATGTTTCTCGTTTTGGAGTAGGCGGTCTAGAGTTTAGGAAAAAGCTAGTTGCTAAATCTAGATGCGAAAAACCCAAAGAATCAGTTGAAAACAATGTTCAAAATCAGCGGTACCTTTAAATCAAAGTATCTTGCTCCACAAGCGATACCTTCTTCAAAACCTTTTCAAAAGTCTTGCTAAACCTTTTTTGGGATAATTTTGGTCAAAGCAGGTTTAATCACTCACCAAGAAGGCAAAATAATTTTGGGCATAGACATAGAAGATGTCACTTTGATATGGGTCGAAGCTGTGTTTTGTGTGTGTCAGTCCTACTCATCTAATTAAGGATTGTGAACATCACTCAAAATACCTTAGAAATTTCCAAAGAACGGGTACCAACCGAGAAACCTAGAGAGTACAAACCGGTTTGGAATAATTCAAATAGGGTCAATCACGAGAAATTTCTCACCCGGATCATAGATACCGCATCAGAAAACCTTTTTCAAAATCTTGATTCATCTCGCTTTCCACTGAAATGTATCTGTAACTCAACCCCAAGATACTTTCACAAAAATCTTTGCTCGGACAAAACAAGATTGATCACAATACTTGGTATAGAAATTCTAGGAAATCTCACTATCAACCTAGAAGGTATTACAATTCACATAGGAGATTTAGATCAGAGGAACCAAGTGTTAAAAAGAATGGGTTAAGAGGGAAAAATCTCTTTGCAGAGGGACAGACAGTGTACTTTCAACCAAAAGTGAATCAGATGTTTTTGTGATGTGAAAAAAGAGATTTGTGTTAAAAAACCAGAAAGTTTTGAAAAACCACATGCTAAAGATCAAAAGATAATTCTGGATCATCATTTGAAAGATAGTGGTAATTACATACTCAAAGAATTTGAGTTTGTAACTCCACAAGGAACACAAGTCATAATGGCTTGGGTTCCTAAAGTTCTAACTCTTTTCTTTATGTGCGGGGCAACCCAGAAGAGGAGCTTAAAGATCATCTTATTGTGGATAGTGGTTGCTCACGGAAGTATAATGACAGAGACAAAGAGATCATGTCTGATTTTAGGAAGATTAGTGGAGGAAGAGTTGCATTTGGGAATGATCCCAATGGAGGAAAGATTACTGGTAAAGGGACTATCAAAGCAGGGCTTATAGATTTTGAGAATGTTAGATATGTAAAGGAGTTAAAGTTCAATCTATTGTCAGATTATCACAAATCAGTGATAAAAGCATCTGTGTTATTCATTGACAGAATGTCTTATCCTTTCCTCGACTTTAAGCACTGTTGATGATGAATTAGTAGTTCTTAGAGTACCAAGAACAAATGATGTGTATAGTTTAGACATGAAGAGTCTACATTCCTATGGAAGAGCCACATGTTTGGTGGCTAAAGCAACATGTGAAGAGGCACATCAATGGCATAGAAGATTGGGTCATGTTAACTTCAAGAATATCAATAAAGCTGGTGAAAGCACAATCTAGTTAGAGGTTTACCTTCAAAGACTTACAAGAATGATCAATCATGCTTGGCATGCAAGAAGGGTAAACAACACAAAGCTTCCTGCAAGAAGCTTGAGGAGAGAACTATTAGAGAACAACTGGAGCTATTACATATGGATTTGTTTGGACTGTTACGTGGCAAGTTTAAACAAGAAAAAATCTTTTTAGTTGAACAGATGATTGTAGTAGATTTAGTTGGGTATTTTTCTTGGGTTTTAAAGATGATACTTTTGATGCTATCCGGACACACGATTATTGCTCTTGAAAACCAATTGAGACTTAAGGTTAGAGGTATTAGATGTGACAATGGGACTGAATTCAAGAACAAACTTATGGATGAATTTTGTGCAAACAAAGGCATAAAAGGGAGTTTAGTATTGCAAGAACACCACAAGAGAATGGTGTTGCAGAAAGGAAGAATAGGACTTTGATTGAAGCAGCAAGAACAATGTTAGCGGATTCTCACCTACCTATTCAGTTAGGGCGAGTACAAGCGCTGCTTGTTATGTACTTATGAGAGTCTCGGTCCTAAACCCGCACGTGATGAAGACACCCTACGAATTGCTGATGGGCAATAAACCCAACATTCGTTTTATGAAACCTTTTGGATGCCTTCTTACTATTTTAAACACTATTGATAATCTGGGGAAGTTTGATGGCAAGTCGGAAGAAGGATACTTATTGGGTTATTGCACTACATTAGAGGGCTTTAGAGTATACAGCAAAGTTACTAAGAAGGTTCAAGATTGTCTTCATGTTGAGTTTTTAGAAGATCAAGACAATGAGAAAGGTAAAGGTCCTGATTGGATGTTTGATCTTGAGGTTTTAACTCCATCTATGAAATATGTACCTGTTAGAGAAGAAAATCACAATAGCTTCGACTAGATATGAACACGTACTATGTTTACACATCGACAAGCTCACTTGACTCACAACAGCGCGCAATGGTACGGTTCACAAACCATTTAGGGTTCGGTTCACACATCACTTAGGGTTTAGGTTTTACCTATCCTTTACTCATTTAACACACTTCCACAAACACTCACATGGTTCGGATTGTATATAGGTTTCGGCTAATATGTTTTACAAAACCCTAACTCTTCTCGATATCTCTTACATATTCACGTTTACATGTTATACTTTAGTCGAATTATATATATATGGTTCGGTTCATATATAGCTTGACATACTTAATATCCGATTCACAATACACATTACAACACATGTTCTCTAATTTATTATAAGGTCCGATTTATATTTGTTGTTCTCGGTTTCATAAGGTTCGACAAAAACATAAGCTTCGACCAAAACAAAACATGATACAACATATATTAACGTTAGGGTATCAAAGGAAGGAAGAAGAACATGTTTATACCTTAGCTTGTTGAAACAAACTCTAGACACCAAAGAGTAGCAATTCGGCCGAATAGAAAGAAAAAGAAAAGGGAGAGGCCAAAGAAAATACCAACTTGCAAAACTAGGGTTCCAAATTGTGTTTAGGTATTTGTATTTATAGGTGGTACTAATTTTGTTAGGGCTTGAGGGTTGTGGGCTTCGGCTTGGGTCCAACCGAACAAACAAAACCCACGCCCATATGGCTCTTGATGAGTGTGTAAATACTCATCATCTTTGGTCAAATCTGAACTGCAAAACGTTTAAAAATGCTCAGAAATGCATCAAAATACTGAAAATATTCCAAAATTGCATTTTATATGTTTCAGATGCAAAATGTTTAAAATCAGATGAAAAATGAGCTAAGTTTGCATAATTGGCAGTTTCAGTTCCCCAAGTTTCAAAAGTTGTCAGAAATAGTCCCTGAGTACTTATTTCAAAAAGAAAAATCACCAAAAGTCCTTTTAAAATCATAAGTTGTCAAAATTAGTCCTTTGGTGAAAAATATCAAAAGTTTTGAGAAATTACAAATTTGGTCCTTCAAGTTTAAAAATTGGCAAAAATGGTCCTTGGAAATTGGAAAATGTCAAGTTTGGTCCTTGTACTATTGGAGCTTGTCACTTTTAGTCCCTTGGAGCAACTTTGCAGATTTGGCAGTTTTGGTCCCTTGAATTTCAGAAATTACACAAATAGTCCTTGAATACTAAACCCTTTAATCCATTGGACCCTTGTCATAACTGCATTTGGACCCCCTGCCATTGTGACCCTTTGCAATTTAGACCCCCCTTGCAATATTAAACCCCAGTCAAACCAACCCCTTGGCACCCTTTTTCTTCTTCTCCCCAACTGCTTCTCTGCAACACACAACCTCCCATCCCCCCTCCTCAACTTCACACATCCATGTCCCCCCACCTTCAACAACACTCCAAATTGCATTTAATGCATCTCCTACCCTCACTCAACCTACAACTGGCTAATATAAGTTTTGGCCTAAAACTTGATCAAACGACCAAGATAGCTTCAAGACATCCAATGGCAGGGAAAAGGTGGAAACAATCGAGAGAGAGAGAAGAAGTTTGGAGTATAAAAGAAAGCAAAAGGAAGAGAAGAAAGAGTAGTCTTTTAGTTTTTAAATATCATTAATGTCGTTTTTATATAAATGTTTTTAGTTAAGCAAGAAATTTGTAATTTCGGGATTCTTATGTATCAAACTAAGGTTATTTTATCATTATAAACTATCTCCAAGCATTAATTCAAGTTTGTGTTAAGATTTCTTGTTTAATGGTCACTGTTGCAAAATTCCATTTTGAATTCTCATATTCAAACTCTAAATAGCTTATTTTCTCACTCAAACAAGCTTATATAAGCTTATTATAGCTTTTTGTAAGCTTGCTTTTAAGTTTCAATCAAGTTTGGAATTTGGTCAAAGAAAGTCAAATTGAGCTCAATTTGGTCTTGGAAATGGTTAATGGGTGAAGCAGTCTTTGGATTTGGGTTGATTTAGACTCTAATGGGTTGATAGAAATAGGATAGAGGTTCTGTGTTTGTTTAATCTCAAGCCATTGTGGCTAAGGACAATTTGTAAGTTATTTTCAAGTTTCATTGCATTATCTGTCTTTGCAGTTATAGATAGTTCAAGCATGTTTAATTAGCTATATTTAGGTCAATTAGACTCAGTTTGATCAATTGTGCAAAATTTGGATCGAGTAAGCTTTCAGTTTTATTTGCATATCGGTGTAAAAAGAGTGTTTGGATCAGCTGCATTAAGCGATCGATCTTGAGGTTCACTCATTGTTTAAAACTTGTTGGTTTAGGTTGGTTAAGCTTAAACATACTCATATCTTCTCAATATTGTGCACGCAAAAAGCTAAAAAGTCAAATTCACATTAGATCTGTCTTAATAGCTCCTTTACTTGGATTTTATAAAAGCAAACTCTTGTTTTGTGTTTAAAATTCATAGACATTGCTTGCATTGAGTTTAGTTCACCTTATAACATCAATCTCAGTCTTTAAAATCAGTTTCAAAGTTCAAATAAGTCAATTTCTTCATAATCCATAAAAGTCAAAAGTGAAAAACCTGTTTTCACCCAATCTAGAAAGATTTATCATGGATTCATTTCTGGGTCAAAATCAGTAAAACTTGGGACTTTAAAACTTCAAATTTAGTCTAGTTTATTTATATCATTTTGTGGATTTTGTCAATTTTCTTTAAGCTCCAAAAGGCTTGTCAATGTGGCTCATTTCCCATTGCACAAACTGGCTTCAGTCTTATGGCGGAGTGTTACTGAGGTTTTGTGCAAGGCTTGCACAGAGCTCATCAGAGCTTCCCAAGGTCTGGTTTTTGGTTTACAAGCTCTTGGCCAGGTCTAGTGTAGGTTCCAATTTCTTGTTTTTGGTTTCCAGCTTATTTAGTAGCTTATTATTAGGCTGCAAAGTAGCCTCAAAAACTGTTTTTGCACCTAAACTCAAAAACACTCAAATATGTGTAACTGGTGGTTTAGAGGTTAAAAGCAGTTGAGATTAGTTGCATTTGGGTACTTGTAGCATATTTAAGCTTTTGTATCAGTTTGGTGTTTGTTTGGAACTTTTGGCTTTTCTCAAAGTGCTTATTTATAAGCAGTTTCCACTGCAGCCTCTTATTCCTTCACACAAGCCCTTTATTTTATATTTTTTCTAGATTCAGTATATTATTTTAAGCTTATCTTGAATTTTTCATATTTTTCCAGTATTGTTTGGTATTTTTCTCCATTTAAATTAGTTTTTAAGCCTTTTTAATTAGTATTTAATACAATTAATTAAGAAAAGATTTGAAAAATTAATTTTTCATTTTTCTTAAGTTAAGATAAATATAAAAAGTCAAAAAAATATTTTTCCAGATTTTTCTTAGTTAAATTTGTATTTTTAAGAAATTTAAGTAGTTTTAAATAGTTTTTAATTCATAGAAAATAGAAAAATAATCAGAAAAATAAAAAAATAGTTTTGAAAATTCTCTTTTTGATATTTTAGATTTTTCCAAGTCATAATTTTATTTTTCTAGCTTTATTTCATATTTTCTTGTATTTTAGGTTATTATTTAATAAGTAAAAATAGTTTTTAATTAATAATAATTAGATAAATAGTTATAAAAATAATTTTCTTTTGCTAAAAATTTTCTTTTATCATTAGGTTTATAAAAATATCATTTTCATATTTTTAGGATTAATACTGCTTCAGTTTCATATTTTCATTTGTACGTAACGTAGTTTTTAATTTAAAGTTTTATAAAACAGAAAAAATCAAAAACATCAGTTTTCAAATAGTGATAGCGTTTATTTAATATTTTTTATCTTTTTAATTTCCTTTAATTTGCATTTAAGCCTCTGTAATTTATTTACCTTTTCCTTAGTTATAATAAATCAATTCTCTTTTCTCATTCAAATCTCTCGATCACTATACGTTTGGTGATTCATTGCATAGCTCGCTGGGACATAACGACCCGGGGAAACACTATACTCTCCTGATCTTCATTGTATTTGTGTCTGAACTGTTTTAAGTTTCTTACGGTTAACTATTCACAAGTGGTTAGCTTGTGTGAGAAAACTTGACGGTTTGGAGCAGATCAGCTCTCGGCTCTTGACCCAAAGCGAACAAACAAACCGCCCCTCTTGGGTTCTCAAATGCTTGAAAGACAAAGGCCCAAGCCCACGGCCCAATATTTTAGCGAGATGTTTAACTTTTGGTCGTACAATGTCATCACGTCACATACATGCGTTAAGTTTTAATTATATATAGATAAGTTAGTTTTAATTTCGTTGAATGAATATAAATGTCTTGTACGTATTTTATAAATTTCGATTTCAAGGGTATTTTAGTCTTTATTCATGTTTTAGATTTTAGAACGGTTTTACAAAGAATGATACAAAGGATTGGGTATATGACCCGAATGTAGATTAACAACACAAAGTAAATGTCTCTGTATGAAGAACTTCATCACGGGGAACACAAGTCTGCGATGAGTGTTAAAGGCTGATGAGCACGAGGCGATGTAAACCATGTTAAAGATGATCCTTCTTGGTTTTGGTTGAGATGAAATGAAGAGGAAGATGAAGTTTTGAATGAGAGGAAATTTTTGAAATTGGAAGATTTGAAAAAGTGGGGATTGATGGAGTGATTGACGGGATTTATAAATAGGGAATGAGGAATTTTTGAAATTTGTGTTTTGTTTTATTATAGGATTAAAAGAGATGAAACACAAGTTTTATATACATACGACTTTTAGACAAAGAGAGTGACACGATTATGTGAGAAAAGGAAAAGGCTTCCTAATGAAGCTTCATGTAATATATATATACAAAAGATAATCATATAAATACCTAAATAGGCATACTTAATTATCAAGCACAACAAAGAGAAAAACATACCTCTAGCACACTTAGGAATGTCTTTACAAATGACACGTAAACCATGTCATTAGGCGATTCCCGCTCCTTTCGTTTAAGATACCTTCTTAAGGAAGGTATTCTTGTTACCAGCGATTCTATAGCTTGGTGGGCATGAGCTTTGACTAATCAACATGACAAAGAAGATTAGTGCAATTAAATAAAAAGTAAATAAAAAATGTTGTTATCAAATCAACATCCAAACATATAGTTTTAAAACATTGTGTTTTTGTTTTATGAAAAGCCTTCTTTGTAGTTTTCAATTAACCATGGATCATATCAAGCTTTTAAAGTACAATATACTTCAAGAAACTTGGTATGAAGCTCTGATGCCAATTGTGGAAAACTAGAAGGGGTTGAATAGTTTTACCAATTAAAACTTCCTTTTAATCTATTTAGATCGACTTATGTCAATCTATTTGGATGTGTGTGTTGGATGTTGATAAACAAGCATATAAAGGTAAGTAATGAAAAGATAAAAAGAGTAAGAAAGCACAAAACGAACACAAGTATTTATAGTGGTTCGGCTACAGGACAAAATTCCTTGCCCTACTCCACTCCCCGAGTCACCTACTAGAGAGTTTGTAAACACTACACCAATCTCCTTATGGCGGAGAAGCCTTCTGGCATCCATACCCTTTTTCGGTCTTAGCCTAACCACTTAGGGTTCTTTCCTCAAGGTGAACCACACCTACACAACGTCGCCTACCTTTTTAAGGTACTAGGCTAAATTACCTAGTTCTTTCACTCCAAGGTGAACTACACCTTCAGCATTAAGCCTACCCTTTATTAGGTTCTAGGCTAAGCACCTAGTTCCATTGCAATGGAGGAACTACTACCACACTACACCAAAGACTAATCCCAAAGGAGATCTACTCCTTTACAACATCATCAAGGATATCAATATCCTTGGATCTAATGCTAGTCTATCTTGTACATCGAAACACACCATATCGAATGTACATCTAAGGCACCTTTCACTAATGCCTTTGACTAGATCTACAAGACACCTTTCACTAATGTCTTGTGTCTTTACTTCCAAGCACCTTTCACTAATGCTTCTTTGTCTTGACTTCTAAGCACCTTTCACTAATGCTTCTTTGTGTTGACTTCTAAGCACCTACCACAAGTGCTTATCCTATAGAAGATAGATACCCTTCACTAATATCTTCGTCTTGACACTTATGACATCTTTCACTAATGTCTTCAACACTACACTCCTTTGAAGAAAGAAAGGAATCATCAACAAGAAGACTTCAGTAGCCTTGATGATGAGGAAGCATGGCAACTCGTGGACTTGAGCTTGCTCGACTTCAAAGGTGGTGATCTTGCCTTTTAAGAGGAACCTAAAAGATCACACAAAAACAAAACTACAAACATAGATCTCTTGGATATGAGGTTAGTGAGTTTTTAACTCAGGGAAAAAGTGTGTTAGAAAGGGGTTAGGAATAATGAAGAAATGGCTCACTATTTATAGAGGAAAAATCCTACTGTTCCCCGGATCCCACGGATCCCTACCTGAGGATCCTAAGTTGCACAAAAGCTAGGGATCCGAACTCCTCTTGCCCATGGGTATTTCGATTATGGGTCATGGGTCATGGGTTGAACCATGGATCTTTGGCTAGATACAATGTATCTTTGAGTGCATTACACTTAGTCACTTGGGTATGGGTTGATCCATGGGTTATGGGTATTATCCATATGTGATATAGGCATGATGTCATGCAATGGGTTATGGGTCAAGATCCATGGGTTATGGGCTTTGGGTTGTACCCACCTACATTCAATGTATTTTTCTAATGGGTTGTGATACTTAAGTTTCTACCCATTTATATTACCCAATATACTACATACTAGTTATGTATATTTTATCCAAATATGTAAACATTAGTTGTTGTACATATGTATTACTAAATCGTAAAATCACTTATACTTGTTTTAGTGTTTTATGTGAAAATGTGAATATGTTAGAAACTATTAGATCAAACCATTCATTATTTTATTTGTTTTAAGTTAATATGATTTTCGTTTGTTATCGACAAAACATTAGAAGATCGT
The DNA here is from genome assembly GCA_910596185.1 of Chrysanthemum makinoi. Classification (NCBI taxonomy): domain Eukaryota; kingdom Viridiplantae; phylum Streptophyta; class Magnoliopsida; order Asterales; family Asteraceae; genus Chrysanthemum; species Chrysanthemum makinoi. Next base: position 32,552,124 of record OU343218.1, on the reverse strand, counting down.
AAAATATAAATAAAGCGTTTTTTAGAAACGCTTATTTTATTACTTGAGGGAACGAAATTAACTAATAACGGTTACAAAAGTGATGAATTAAGGGCTTAAATGACCCCTCAAAAAGGTACCTTTTAAATCCTTATCAAATATCCCTACACTTGTTATTTGCTTGTCCTCAAGCAAATGTGCTTTTAGCCAATTAATTTATAAGTTAGGGTCATGAAGCATTAGTTTAGAGACGATTCACGACACATATAAGCCCATGAAAAGTCATAACAAGCACGGAAATGACATACTAGCACCTCACATGGGGTGTTTGGATACTCACATCTCTCGGGTGTATATGAAATATAACAAGTTGGAAATAGAAGATAAACACTCATTAACCGGTCCTAGTACATAGATTACCATAGGCTTGAGACTAGATTAAACCTTCATCGCTTTGGCGTAAGCACCTAGGAAAGACTATCCAAGAGGTATTTTAAAGGGTTGTAACGTTAGGCTTACGGTAGAGAAACAAAGGGTTTGGTGGGATAGGCGATTTAGTGGTGGCAAGTCAAAAATATTTATGTTACAAGCATAAGAAGAATGGCGTTGCTAAGCCAAGACTCGACACTCTAAACTCTAGATACTTGAAACAAACAAACATAAATTTAAAGATAGATGTGTGGATGGTAGCCCATTATATATATATATATTTATATATATATATATATATATATATATATATATATATATATATATATATATATATATATATATATATATATATATATATATATATATATATATATATATATATATATATATATATATATATATTATATACATCTATTTTTTCTTTTTTCTCTTTTTTAGATTTTGTTTTATACACTTTTACTCTACCATCCTCTGATAACATCAAAAGGATAGGATTTATAGGCACATTCCTACACTTGAGTTTTTATTATTCTAACACTAATTTGACCCGAATTGAAAAGATCAAAACACTTGGAGTACATTATTACGAAATAAAAAAGAGAATTTGAATTTAACGTTCCCTTCCCGTCATCTTATAAAATTTAACTTTTCCCATGAGTCCCAATGGAGTCCCAAAATTATGTACAAAGTACTCGACATAGCAACTTATGCAAGCAACTATATAATTGAACTAAGGGTTTAGTGTGATAACAATAATGCACTAAAAGTGAGTGCATACAAGGTAGCCTAAGGCGATTTGGGTGTACATTTGGGGGTGGATTGTAAACAATGCTCTTCATTGATATTCGGAGAAAAGCCAAACATCGAGAACCGCGAAAAGGATAGGCTCGAGGGTTAACTAGGGGTATTGTGTACTAAATATGAGTACAACGCAAGGGTGTGGGGGAATTACTCAACCGATGTGGAAGAAGTAATTATATTACCGGTATCAAACAAGGGTTATCCTAATGCCTCTTATCATTTAGTTACTCCTATATGTTATGAAAAATTTTAAATTTGGTGCCAAAATTACCCTAACCGATATTTCTCATGGTTTATTACACAAATGAAATTGGACAAAGCAAATAGTCAAGGATAAGCATAGTTTCAAAGTTCCCGTTTTATTTTCCCTCCCTACACTTAAACTGAACATTGTCCCCAATGTTCCCCGAAAGTATCAAAGTTATGACAAAGGAAGGTAATTAAAAACGAAAGAAACTAATACTCCTCGATTAGCTTCGGTAGGATCCGTGAGAAGTGGTGGTTACATCTTTCTTCAAGAAGAATGTTTGCGTGAAAAGCTCTTTCTCATCTTATGTATCTTCTTCTTGGTAAATTAAACATGCACACTTGAAGAAAACAAACGAAACCTTTCGCGTAAAATCGGCGGTAACAATATATATATATATAGGGGAGAGTTAATGTGAGATCAAACTTAAAGTTGTAAAAATAAGATCAAGTCTAAAAAGCCACTAAGACATTTATAAATAACAATTTTAGCAATAATACACATAAAAATAATATTTTAATACAAATTAATATTTTAGCAACTAATAACCAAATGATACATGAGTTTTGATTAGTGATACACCTGATACACATTACACTAATGAATATTCCAAAATCTGATACATATATAAAAACACGATACACATTACACTTCTAATCAAAGTGTATCACCTAGGTTTAAGTAAATTTTAAAAGAAGTCTATCGAAACTTTAACAATTTTAGTTGTAGTTAATAAAAAATTTATTTTTGTTGTAAGGAGAGTGTAGTTTGTCAAATTTTAGTTGGATCTCATTTTAACAACTTTAAGATTGATCTTATTTGATCTAGATTCTATATATATATATATATATATATATATATATATATATATATATATATATATATATGACTCTACTAAACTAGGATATAATGCTTGTAGAATGGATGTTTCTGATTTTCGGAAAATTAAGACACAGGAAAATTCCAAAACTTATAAGTAGCTCGAGAACGAGAAAAAGTAGTAAAATTTGCTTTACGCTCCTCTTGGCCTTAGATCATGTTACGATCTGACGCCCGTCGGTTATCCGACAGCGGTGCAGATTTTAAGGAAAAAATTACGGAAAATTTTTATCTTTAAAATGCGGAAAAATTTCTTACGCAAAACATCCATTTTTACTCGATACAAGCATTTGACTCGAACAAACACACATGTATATCTTTTAAATAATTGTAATTCTCATGTTCACTTTTCTTTTTGAAAGCGTGTGTAATGTCCCTACACTTATCCTTTTTGTAAAATACCTTTATAAGTAATTAAGACGAGGTTAAAGACAAAATAAAGCATTTTACAAATTTAAACATGAGAATAAACAATCAATAAAAGATACACGACACACAAAAAAGCAAACAATTAAGCATGGGTTGCCTCCTTTGGCGCGCTTTTCTTTATTTATGAGTCTTGTAGCTAGACTCGAAGTTAAATTATTACGTGTTCCTAAGTTGTCTTAATCTTAGAGGCCCATTCGATCTCCTTAACCCTTCTCTCATCACGAATATACTTAGGGCCTAACTCAAGACAAGCAGTGTAGTACACCTTGTTCTTCCAATCTACCTCAAATGTCGGAATGTTGTCCACATCTAAATCATCAATACCCTCAAACTTCTTATTTTTGTAGGGCATTATGTATTTAACACTCTCGGCTCCATTTAAGAACTCGACTATTCCTTCCTCTTGATCATAAACCATCTTAGATTCCTCTATAAATGGTCTCCCAAGTATCACATCCCCTAAAAACCCATCAATTTTGCCCTTAACATTTTCCAAGATCATGAAATCACACCTATATGTGAAGTTACCTACGAAGACATGCAATCCTTTAACCCTCCCAACATAGTTACTCTCTTTCCTAGGGCTTAAAGGGGTCCCTCATGGGTCCTAGCTTTTGCTCATGATCCAATTGTAGTAGAGCCTAGACATTATATTCATGGGTGCCTTATAGTCAATGTAAGTGTGATCCCTATATAAGTATCCAATCATGCACGGTATCTTGATGTTTTTGGGTTACCCCTTAGTATGCGAGGCTCGAAAGGTGGTCTCAGGAAGTTAAACACGTTATAGTGATAGGCGGTTTCCTTCCCTTTAGGGTATGAATCAAAATACTCCCTAAGTTCCTCCTCCTCCTCCTCCATAATTTCTAACACCTTATAATCTCTATCTTCTAAGTCATCATCCGAATCACCTGAGGTCGAATCACTATCTAAAGTGCTAGTAGATTCCTTGGGCTTCCTCAAATTAGAACAATTATCTTATTCAGTTTCCTAAGCTCTCCAATTTCACTAACAATACGAGCCCGAAGTTGGTTGGCAAAGGCTGGATCAAGCGGTGGGTATTTGTTTAGTCGTAAAGTGTTGTTTGGTGGGTTATCACATTCCATGATGAAAAGTGATGGGGTTCACGAACAAAGGTCCGCGAAGAAGGGGATAGACTACAGAGGAAGGCTAAAATGAGAAAAAAAAAAAAACTTACTTGATAGGAATCAAGCAAGGAAACCTAAACGAGGTGGAATCCTAACTAGCTATTCTATTCCTTGGCGTGGCCAAAATTTGATACACGCTTATGCTTGGCGTTCAGAGGTCAAAGGACCTTCCTTTTTCATCGAGCAAGTTTTTCAACACCCTAGGCAGTGAACCTAATCGTTGTAGTATAGTATTAGGGTAAGCCATGGGTATTGATATTGTTCTCTAAGGGAATAGGAATGCTAGTGAGAAGTTACTACGCTAAGGTTGGGGTTGCGAAGATTATTTTTATCTTTTATATTTTTTTAGGAAATGGAAAGGTACAAATCTCGGGGTTTTAGATTTGGGGGGTGGTAATTCTACCGATTACTCTACTATTATCTATTCTAATTAACTAAGCTAAGGGTAGTCTATGTCTATTGTTGTGTGTGCTCGTATGATGATTAAAAATGTATTTACTTAGGTTTATTACTCCCAGTTACCTCCTATTGATGGTTGAATTGCCACATCCTTATTCTTAATGCTTTGTGTTTCTAAGATTAAGTAGGTGTATGCGTTTATCCCTAACTCTTTGAAGCTACCAAAGGTTAATGACTATAAAATCTCTAGGATTCATAAACTTAACACTAAGGTATTCTTTGGATGTTTAGCCTACAATTCCACAAGTAACTATATGCTAAGGTTCAACAAAGATTAATCAAGCATTAATAACACAATGAATGACCTATCACAATACTAGGTCAATCACAATTAAGATAAGAGACAACCAATCAATATTCAATAACTAGGTTTCATATTACCTAAGCAAACACACAAGTAAATTAGCCAGACATGGAGAACATGAAAGCATACACACAATCAATTGAAGACATAATTGAATTAATGAAGTAAAACACTTATCTTGATGTAAAATAGGGTATGGAACCCTAAAATCTTGTCAGACAACTTGACCTTGGTTCGGATTAGGTTTTACTCCACAAAACTACCCACTCCCTAAAAGCGGAAAAATTAGGATTCTATATATATTGTTACAAAGCTGCGACGGCGTCACTCTTTAGACGTACTGGCCGTCGAGATTGCACCATCATTAGGTTTCGTCTTTGTTGGGATATGAAAGTCTTGAAGACATGAAAGTCTTGAAGATATGAAAGTCTTGTAAGCTGCAAAGTCTTGGGAAAAGTCAAAGAGTCAAAGAAATCTTGCTAAAGACAAAGTCAAAGTCTGCACCTAAAAGTCAAAGTACTGCAAAGAACTGTAATTCGTTTATGGAAAGTATTGTATTCTATGTTTAGATTACTTGTTGTACAAGGTTATCAATTGTAAACCGACTAGGATATCCTTGAGCCTATAAAAGGACTCCTAGATTGGCATTAGATGTCGATTGCTTATGAGTCTATGAGTTTTAGAGTTTACGAATTTACAAGTTAATTAGTGTTTTAGAGAAAAGTTCGATTATCTTAGAGTTGTATTAGAGTATCGCATAATAGCAGATTTAGAGTTTATAATAAAGGTTATTCTTCTTAGCTTTGTTAAGTAAATTCCGAGTACTTAATAAAGATTACTCAGTGTTTCTTTGTTAATAACTTAGGATTTATCCGAGGTTATTAAACCTTAACAAGCTAGTTAAGATAGTTTGATTAAAGTATATCGATCCAACAAGTGGTATCAAAGCTTGTGTGGAAACTCGACTAGGAAAAACCCTACTTCAACAATATTCAAGATGTCGATGAAGTTTGTTCCACCACCCTCAATCACCTCACTCGAGAATTCCAATAATCAAGAAGGAGAATATGATCTCGGTGCATGAAGATGAGGCGTTACATTGCCATTATAGACCATGCTCTTTGGAATGTTATTGTGAATGGGAATGAAGTTGTAGCAGACCCCATTGATATTCTTGGACAACCAAAGGCACCTAAACCAGTATACCCGCAACCTTAAGGAATCAAGAGAAGGCACTCAACATTCTCTTATCTGCCATTCCGGATGGTCATCTTCTCAAATTTCATGATGCTAAAGATGCTAAGCGACTCAGGGCTGCTCTCAAGACCAGATTTGGAGGAATGAAGCCTCTAAAAGATGCCGAGAAATTTGCTAAAGCACAGTTTGAAACTTTCACAGTTGGTGAAAGAGAGAGTCTTGATCTTTGCATATGATAGGTTTTAGAATCTACTCAACATGTTGGAGCTATACAAGGCAGAAGTATCAGTTGAAGATGCTAATTTGAAGTTTCTAAGAAGTTTGCCATCTTCATGGCATGTGATTGCTACAATGATCAGAGGATAACAAGGTTTGGATGTCATGGACTTTGATGATCTATATCATCAACTTAAGGTGTATGAGCATGAGATGAGTGGTCAAACAAGTTCTAAGTCTCACAGATTGCTTTTCTATCATCGAAAGAAGGCCAGTACTTCCAAAAAAATCTGCTTCTCCTCAAATCTTGTTTCTCAAAATCTTTGCTTGTCTATACGCCCCCTCATATGTTCAACAGGTCCCACCAACTACCACTATGGCCTCGGATGAAGTTATGTGCTCCTTCTTTGCACAACAAGCTAGTTTACCTGTCACTTATGAAGAAGATCTAGCACTGATTGAAGAAGATGCACTTGAAGAAATTGATATCAGGTGGCAAGTTGCTATGATCACTGCAAGAATCAAAAAGTACATGAAGAAGACAGGGAAAAGCATTGATTTCAAACCAAAAAGGGCATAACTTTTGACAAATCTAAAATTGAATGCTTCAATTGTCAAAAGGCTGGTCACTTTGCAAGGGAGTGCTTGAGGGTTTGCTAAGTATCAAGCAAGCGAGGACATCCGAAAAGCCAAAACTTGAGCTTAAGGAAATTCCCATTAATGAAACAAAGGCTTTGGTTGCTCAAGAGAAGTTATCGAGAAGTTGGTTGGAGTGAAGAGTTTTATGATGAACCAGTAACTTATTGCATGATAGCAGTGGAAGAAGAAATTGAAGATTTAGTAGAAGCATTGGATTGGAGCACACATTTTTTCTTGAAGAACTGAACATCTTTTGGAATCGATGATGATGGCTTTGGAGGATTTGTTGGAGCAAGGAAAGTGAAGATGATACTGTTCAACTAGCATTGGTGGCTACTTCACCAAATCAATCTCCTATCTATGAGGTATGCTCAAATTGCTATGATTTTTATCATAAATTGCTTAGCAGTTATGTGATTGAGAGATATAATTGTGTTAAGGCTAGGTCGAGGTAGAGGTTATCAAATAACATTAGAATCTATGGAAGCCAAAATTTTAGCACATGAAACTAATGAAGTAGCTTGGGCTGAAAAATATGCACAACAGGATTACCAGTTAAAGCTTAGTGAATGGAAATTAAAGCATAAAAGTTCTTTGAAATTGAGAAATTAACTAAGGAAAGAGATGATTTGTTAGCTAAGTTTCTTTGCTTGGGGTGAAGATGGTTACGTCACATGTTTCTTATGTTCAAAAACAGCAAAGAGCCTACCTTAAAATTGGATTAGGTTTTGGTATGGATTTTAGTAAGATAGAAGAAAACCAATCTAGTAATCGGGATGAAGGTGAGTATGAGGATATAACCACTAGTGATGAAGAACTCATTAATTATGTAGATACATCTAGTAATGATGGTTCAATAAGTGACTCACCTCTCAATATAAGAAAGCTAATGATTATCATGTTGTTCCACATCCTCTTTGATTCATCAACCCCTTTGGCCTGATGTTTCTCGTTTTGGAGTAGACAGTCTAGAGTTTAGGAAAAAGCTAGTTGCTAAATCTAGGTCGAAAAACCAAAGAATCTGTTGAAAACAATGTTCAAAATCAAGCGGTACCTTTAAATCAAAGTCTGCTCCACAAGCGATACCTTCTTCAAAACCTTTTCAAAAGCGATCTTGCTAAACCTTTTTGGGATAATTTTGGTCAAAAGCAGGTTTAATCACTCAAAAGAAGGCAAAATAATTTTGGGCATAGACATAGAAGATGTCACTTTGTGTATGAGGTCGAAAGCGTGTTTTGTGTGTTTGATCCTACTCATCTAATTAAGGATTGTGAACATCACTCAAAATACCTTAGAAAATTTCCAAAGAAACGGGTGCCAACCAGAAACCTAGAGAGTACAAACCGTTTGGAATAATTCAAATAGGGTCAATCACAAATTTCTCACAGATCATAGATACCCATCAGTGAAAACCTTTTTCAAAACCTTGATTATCTCACGATTACTTTCCAAAGAATCATTGTTAACTCTGCCCTGATACTTTCACAAAGTCTTTGCTCGGACAAAACAAGTCGATCACAATACTTGGTATAGAAATTCTAAGAAATCTCACTATCAACCTAGAAGGTATTACAATTCACATAGGAGATTTAGATCGGAGGAACCAAGTGTTAAAAAGAATGGGTTAGAGGGAAAGTCTTTGCGAGAGGAATGACGACATACTTTCAACCAAAAGTGAATCGGATGTTTTGTGATGAGAGAAAAAGAGATTTGTGTTGAAAAACCAGAAAGTTTTGAAAATCCACATGCTAAAGATCAAAAGATAATTATGGATCATCATTTGAAAGATAGTGGTAATTACATACTCAAAGAATTTGAGTTTGTAACTCCACAAAGAACACAAGTCGATAATGGCTTGGGTTCCTAAAAGTTTCTAACTCTTTTCTTTATGTGCAGGGCAACCTAGAAGAGGAGCTTAAAGATCATCTTATTGTGGATAGTGGTTGCTCTGGAAGTATGACAGGAGACAAAGAGATCATGTGCGATTTTAGGAAGATTAATAGAGGAAGAGTTGCATTTGGGAATGATCCCAATGGAGGAAAGATTACTGGTAAAGGGACTATCAAGCGGGCTTATAGATTTTAAGAATGTTAGATATGTAAAGGAGTTAAAGTTCAATCTATTGTCAGTATCACAAATCTGTGATAAAAAGCATCTGTGTTATTCATTGACCTGAGAATGTCTTATCCTTTCCTCGACTTTAAGCTGTTGATGATGAATTTGTAGTTCTTAGAGTACCAAGGACAAATGATGTGTATAGTTTAGACATGAAGAGTCTACATTCCTATGGAAGAGCCACATGTTTGGTGGCTAAAGCAACATCTGAAGAGGCACATCAATGGCATAGAAGATTGGGTCATGTTAACTTCAAGAATATCAATAAAAGCGGTGAAAGGCAATCTAGTAAGAGGTTTACCTTCAAAGACTTACAAGAATGATCAATCATGCTTGGCATGCAAGAAGGGTAAACAACACAAAGCTTCTTGCAAGAAGCTTGAGGAGAGAACTATTAGAGAACCTTTGGAGCTATTACATATGGATTTGTTTGGACTGTTTACGTGGCAAGTTTAAACAATAAAAAGTATTGCTTAGTTGTAACAGATGATTGTAGTAGATTCAGTTGGGTATTTTTCTTGGGTTTTAAAGATGATACTTTTGATGCTATCGGACACCGATTATTGCTCTTGAAAACCAATTGAGACTCAAGGTTAGAGGTATTAGATGTGACAATGGGATTGAATTCAAGAACAAACTTATGGATGAATTTTGTGCAAACAAAGGCATAAAAAGGGAGTTTAGTATTGCAAGAACACCACAAGAATGGTGTTGCGAGAAAGGAAGAATAGGACTTTGATTGAAGCGGCAAGAACAATGTTAGCGATTCTCACCTACCTATTGATTAGGCTCAGGAAAACGTGTGTAAATCTTGCTTGTTATGTATATGAGTCTCGTCACTAAACCACAGATGAGAAGACACCTATGAATTGCTTGATGGGCACTAAACCCAACATTCGTTTTATGAAACCTTTTGGATGCCTTCTTACTATTTTAAACACTATTGATAATCTGGGAAGTTTGATGGCAAGTCAGAAGAAGGATACTTATTGGGTTATTGCACTAACAGTAAGGACTTTAGAGTATACAACAAAGTTACTAAGAAGGTTCAAGATTGTCTTCATGTTGAGTTTTTAGAAGATCAAGACAATGAGAAAGGTAAAGGTCCCGATTGGATGTTTGATCTTGAGGTTTTAACTCCATCTATGAACTATGTACACTGTTAGAGAAGAAAATCAACCAGATTACACGGTGGAGAGATTTACAATATGTGGTTCATGGAGTTCATATTAGACACGATCTTTGTTCTGATGAAGATCTGTTAGTTCAAAACAAAGTAATGAAGTTCCAAAACAAAGTAATCTTGTTGCCTCACCATAGAAATGCTGCTCGAGAATCTTCTTTATCCGCTAAGGATCAATCTATTCAAGAGGAACTTAATCGAGATGCTTCTTCAAGATGTTTTAGCACATCTTACAGCGATAAACAAAGGAGAGCTTATGAAGAGGCAAAGAAGAAGAACAAGGCTGCGAGTACTCTCACGATACTTTGGACGATACTTTTGTACAAAATGTCTTCTACTGACCTGAATGCGATACTTTAGGCGTCTGGATGATCATACCATGCACGGATTAGAAGATACGATGATGAATTTGAAGATGAAGGTATTTTCCCACATTCCAATGAAGGTGCTGATGTTACTAATTTAGATGATAATTATGAAGTTCCACAGTCTCCAAACTTAAGAACTCATAAGGATCATCCTTATGATCAAATCATTGGTCCTTCATACTTACGAGTCTGACTAGACACAGATCTAAGACTTTTTCTACACCTCACAATGCTTTACTTAGCTTTGTGTATAAACAAAGCAATTTGAATCATAAGGACCATCAAAACTGTCTATTTACTTGTTTTATCTCTCAAGAAGAACCCAAGAATATTGCTCAAGCTTTGACTAAAAGAAAGTGGGTTGAAGCTATCTTGCAGGAAGAACTTCTTCAATTTAAACTTCAAGAGGTTTGGGTTTTATGTGATCTTCGAGATGGGAAGAGAGTTATAGGAACCAGATGGGTTTTTAGGGTCAAAAGAGATGAAAGAGGTAATGTTATCAAGAATAAGGCAAGGTTAGTAGCACAAGGATATAGACAAGAAGAAGGAGTAGATTATGATGAAGTGTTTGCTCCTGCAGCAAGAATAGAAGCTATTAGAATATTTCTTGCTTTTGCTTCTTATATGGGCTTTCAAGTTTACGAGATGGATGTCAAAAGTGCCTTTTATATGGCAAGATTACAGAGGAAGTTTATGTCAAACAACCTACTGGTTTTGAAGATCCTAAACATCCAAACAAAGTCTACAAGGTTGTTAAGGCTCTTTATGGCCTTCATCAGGGACCTAGAGCTTGGTATGAGAGACTCTCCACATTCTTATTGCAACATGGATATAGAAGGGGAGCTATTGACAAGACTTTGTTTATCAAGAGAGACAAGAAAGATATCATGTTAGTTCAAGTTTATGTTGATGATATCATTTTGGGGCTACCAAACAGTCCATGGTTAAGGAGTTTGGCGGTGATCACGCGTAAAGAATTTCAAATGAGTTCAATGGGAGAGTTGACTTTCTTTTTAGGACTTGAGTTAAGCGAGTCAAAGGAAGGTATTTTTATCAGTCAAGACAAGTATGTTACTGACATACTTAAGAAATTCAATTTTGATGATATGAAGGCTTTTACTACACCCATTAAATCTATCAATTCATTGGGCAAAGATGAAGATGGTCACCCTGTTGAAGTCAAGCTTTATAGATCAATGATTGGCTCTCTTATGTATCTCAGTGCATCAAGGCCTGATATAATGTTTCGGTTGTCTATGTGCTAGATATCAAGTCTCACCAAAGATCTCTCACATGAATGCATTAAAGAGAATCTTACATTATTTGAAGCAACAACCACAGTTGGGGTTGTGGTATCCTAAAGAGTCACCTTTTCACTTGGAGGCTTTTTCGGATAGTGATTATGCAGGTGATAACTATGATAGAAGATCAACCACTGGAGGATGTCAATATCTTGGAAGAAGGTTAGTCTCACGGCAATGCAAGAGAAAGCAATTGCAACAACATCATCTCTGAAGGCTGCGGCAATATGTAGGCCTGGCGCAAGTGTTATGGACAAGTTTTGTGGATCACGAATCAACTCTTGGACCATGGGTTCAATTTCAAAAATACTCCTATCAATATTGATAATGAGAGTACCATTTGTATTGTGAAGAATCAAGTTTATCATTCCAAGACCAAGCATATTGATTAGGCATCACTTTATCGAGATTGTTATGAGCCTGAGACTCATTAATGTTGTTAAAGTTCACCGATGACAATGTAGGTGATTTACTCACCAAAAGATTTGATGTTTCAAGATTCAATCACTTGGTGGTGAGTATTGGCATGATTAACTACTAAGCTATGTTTGAGGGAAGGACTATAAGGTGTTAGTATAGTCCTGTGTATTGCTTGAGGGGAGGATGCTTGTAGAATTTGGCAAAGAAATCTGCTTTTTTCACGAAAGATCTTGCTTGGAAAGAATCTTGGAAAGTAACTTTGGGAAAGTACTACATACGTTAAGAGAAATCTTGTTTGTCTGATTAAAGTCGTTTCCAACGGTTATATTGAGGGGTAATTAAGCTAGCGGTTATTTTATTTTGTGGCGGTGATTTTCAAATCTCTCTATAAATAACTACTTTCCGATTTTCCCTCTCATATTATTACATTAGAATCGTTTCCATCTTTCTCTCATTCTTATTCAATTCCAATTTGTGCTTACATAATCACCAATGGCGAATCGACCTCGTTTCAAAGCACAATATGGTAGCAAATTTAGACAAGGCTGAGAAGATAATCGCGTTTCATGATATTATTGATTTTTTAAGCTGGTTACTAATCGGTTATGCTCTTTTAGTGGAGCGGATATTATTGAGCCTTGGATTCAAAATTTTGGGCTCTTGCAAGAGAAAACATGGAGAATGAAGAATTTTATATTAGAGACTCTGATTGTTGGACACTGCATGAAGATTCTTGAAGCATCTATTAGAGGATTTCTTGTTTCATGATAATGATGGTGCTATTAAGGTTTGCCAAGGAATTGATTTGGGAAACTTTTGGGCATATTGGTTATGAAGGTTCTTTAATGAACAAACATTGAGCTTGTTTTGTCCTCAATTGAAATTTTTGGTTCATGAGTTGCTACATTGCATAAGTGCTAAGAGTACTTCTTGGGGCGATTGGGTCCAATATAGCATCTGCTATGGTTGGGTTAGCTTCTGGATCGAGTTTTTAACTTCTCAAGGCTATCTTGGATGGGATGCTCTACATATTTCACATGGGTCTACTTGGCTAATGTACCCACGGTTTATCTGAGGTTTTCTTAAACAAGCAACTTTACGATGTGCCAAAACCTCTGACTTTATTACTTTGTTATTGTTCAACAATCCAAGATTTTTACTTTTATGGCAAAAGGAGTGTTTTATTCAAGGGTCAAGATACTCCTTTAACAACTTCCATGATGGATGTTGTTGGTTGTTAAAGAGATGATGAAGATGCAGCTAGTGAAGCGCATCTGAAGGAGCTGCACTGCAGTCTTGTTTAGCATGAAGATCGCATGCAAGTCTTGCATCCGGAAGGTCTTGCATCTCTCTACGAGTCTTGTTTTGTCAAATACGAGGTTCAAGAAGAAGTTTTAAGATCACCTTCTCCATCTCCACAAGGATGCATTCACCTTCTCAATCGAGAGGAACATTCACCTTTTCAAGGAGGACTTCAATACCATCCCTCGATGATATCACATTGGATAACTATGTTTTGACAAGGGGAGTTGGTAAGTTAAAAAAAGACTCTTGAGGTTCAAGCCAAGATAAAGAAATTAAGCTGAAGTTTAGAAGGCTAAAGCTTTTGTGTGGCCATTAGTTCAAGAATTTAGTGTATGGGTCAAAAACAAAAGAAGGCGCACAAGAGTCTAGGAACACAAGCAGCGGTTTCATCAACCATCTTCTGGCCAATTGGGGAGGAATTTAGAAAAAGAAAATTTGAAAGAAGATGTTACAAAGAAGAAAGAACACGAAGATGCTTGAAAGAAAAGATTATTCGAATCTTGAGGAACAAAAGAACAAGTTCAAGTTCAAGATGTGATGATCAAAGTGGAACATCAAAGTGTTGCTTTTCAAATTACTTTTTGAAGAGGTAATAACACCAAGAGTATTGAATTTTGAAGAAATTTGGTCCTTCTACAAGTATACAAGAAGAGGAGGAAGCTACATTCAAACCTATTTGATACGCAAGTGATGATGAATACATTGCTACGATTTTAGGAGATTTATCACAACCTAGAGGTGGTGTTACTATTAGAGATGTACAAGAAGAACAACAACAAAGAACTTCTCAACACGCAATTGATCCTAAGGATAAAGGGAAAGGTGTTCGGTTTGAAACTAAGAAAAAAGAAACTAACTTTGGCGAGAACTTAGAAATTGAAGTTGCTAGGAATGAAGCTACAGCTAGAAAAGTTCAAGAAGAGTTAAATGCTAAAGATAGAAAAGATCGGGAAGCTCAAGAAGCTCGGAATAGAAGCGACTCAAAAGGTACAAGATGAATTAGATCTAAAGGCTGTGAACCATTACGATCCACTGTTCTGTTAGATTTATGCCAGAAGACTTAATAAAGCTAAAACGAGAAATGCTATGATGGCTTATCGAAAAGTCAAGGGTATAAGGATTGAAGTTTAATTATTTTGAGATGAAAAGATTATATGATCTTTGCTAGGGAGGATTATAAGAAGAATGTTGCGGTATCAAAGATTTTTAGAAGAAGTTACTTTGAAGCTAAAAGAAAGAAGAGTTTGAAAAGAAAAGGAAAAGCTGAATTCTGAGATATTGAGTTCTCAAAGAAAGAAAAAGTTGAATTAAGATCTGAGACTAGTGATGAATTAAGAAATTATCTCAGAATAGTAGATTTTGATTATTCAAAAGAAGATAATGACATGAAGATGAGCAGGATCAAATATTAGTGTTTTTGAAGTTGTGAAATTCAAGGAAGGAGATTACATGATTTTTCATAAAGAAGATGAAAGCTTCAAAGTTTTCAAAAGGCTATGGGACTTATTGCACATTATAGATAGAGTAGATCTATTCTATTTATATCATGTGGTGAAAGCTTACTTTGAACAAAATCCATTAGAAGGGATTGGTTTAGTTTTACATGGTGATCTCATAACGCATGGGAAGCGAAGAAACGCGATGATGTTTGGAAGAATCAAGAAAGCTGGGAAATTGTTTCTTTGGAGATTCTTTGAAGAGTCAGGAGTTCATGTTTTAATTTGGAAAATGGAGCGATGATACACATTTTTGAAAAGAAGATACCCTCTCAAAGTTGAGCTCATGAGAAGAATGCTAGAGCATGGATTGGAAGTAGAAGAGGATAATAAGCTGCTTGCATGGTTATCAACTTATTTATCAAGCTGGACTACTATTCTTTGAAGATGATCAATAACTAGTATGAATTTTATTTGAATAAAATACTTTTTGATATATCGTTACTTTTATTCAAAGATACTGCTGATCAAGCGATACTTTCATCAAAGTCTTGTTCTGAAATAAACAGGTTAAATGAATTTTAGAAGAAACCTTTTGCTAATTAATAAATATTTTTGAACTAAAAGGTTCAATAAATGGTGTTTGTGATGATAACATCAATAGGTTATCAATCCACCATGGTTACAAAAGGATTGACTAATCCATGAGCAAGCGGCTACGGTAAAGATATATCAACTCCGTTTTTAGTTGACAACTTGCTAATAAGTTGGATGGTAATCAACTCACCATATCATTAATGTGAAGAGTTGGCTAGCCCACAAGAAAATGGCTTGTGGTAAAGGCGGTGGAAAAACCATTATTGGTAATTAGTTCACCATTAGATAGAAGAACTAACTAGTCGAGAAGAGTCTGACTTTTGGTAAAAGACAAATCAAATCTGTTGATAGATGATGATTTGCTAAAAATCATATGGTTATCAATGTACCATGGTCTTACACACCAAAACATTTGGCTACTCAAAGATAATGAAACTTTGGTAAAGAGATCTAAATCCATTAAATTTTCAATGATTCTCACGGGGAGTTAACACACACGGAAGTGATGAAGAATAGTATGCAACTT